>JAYMSL010000446.1:0-24561 GCA_036897195.1 Plantago coronopus
ATGTTACTAAAACAATAAAAGTGGAAATATATATAAAACAAAGAGTGGGTTGGTGTATATGCGGACGGTTGCGGTTTGCCAATTACTTAACCGCTAAAGTCGGGTATAAATTTTCACTAACCGTGACGGTTTTTGACTAAAATTATAACCGGCGGACGGATTGACGGGCGGTGCGGGCGGATTTTTTTTATGTACACCCCTAATTTCAATCGTGTCCAGTTATGTTCGAGTCTATTCAATTTAGATTTGCGTAATTCAAATTTATATTTTAATGTAGTTCGGTTCACATTCATTCATCCAGTTCAATTCATTTCATATAACTTCAGCTGAATTGACGTTTGCCTTAATTGGAGTAGATAGTATTATAGATATGAGCACTAAATTCACGCGCGCACCACTGAAATGAATCATGTTGAAAGGCCTAATCAAGGATCAAAGCATTAAGGGTGAAGGATTAACTAATCATCATGATTAATGCCATCAATTAAGTTGACCTCAAGTCAACAGACAGCAAAAGCAAAAAGAAAGCAGAAGACCTTGACTCAACTTTTGTTTTTTTAATCGTCAAACTATTACAAATATAAGCCATCAAGTAAATATACACCTAAACGTATGTCTCTCAAGTTTCAATACTCGAACCTTAAACTTCTTACTTACAATGGCTTTCCTCGGCTTTCCTTTATGGGGAACCAACTTATGATTCCACCTTGACTCAACTTTATTTGTTGGAAAAAGAAATTGTTCTGAGGTAATAGTAGTACTTAATGTTTACTTATGAATTATCAAATATTTTTATATTTTGTTGAAATCAAATGTTAAATCAAAAGTAAATACTTCTTAATATTAAAATGTTTAAGAAATTGTGTTATATTAAAACGTTCACGAAAATTAATAAATTAATAAAATTATTTTTAATATATGTATAATAAGTGTTATTCTCGATATAACACCATCCTTTATTGAGATAAAGTAATAACCATATTCTGGAGAACATAGATTTTTATATGGTGATTATTGACATTTGTCCTATGGTATATTTTGTACTACTTGAAAGTCAGAAGTGCAGAATCTAGTATCTATCTAGTAAAGAAATGTGCAATGCCCCGTTGAAAATAGAATATACACTATAATTTAAATATTAATATGGACATGTTTATATGATTTTATTATATGATGTTAATATATAGCACATGCACATTTGTAATACAGTATAAATGAATTAATGGACGTATTCAATGAGTGTTCTGGACAAGGACAACAACTTGGGTTCGTTCTTGTCACATTCTATATGACTTTTGTGTGCCAATTATTAACTTCTTCATATTTCTTTAAGTTTCGATGTAACAACTGACGTTACATGTTTTTCTCCTTTACTTCTCCTTATATTTCTTTTTGTTGAAATGATAAAATTATATTAATTAAATGAGAATAAAAAAATGCTAGTAAACGATTACAAAGACTAAACCATACCAGCATAAACATGGGCTTTACGTTCTTTTTTTAAAAAAAGAACAGACTCAGACTTAATGGTATACCGTCCGTTCTTATTCAGCTCGATTCAGTTCAGATTTTTTTAGTTTAAATTTTTACTAAATTTCAGTTCTCTCCAATTTTCCGATTGAGAAATTCACAGTTAAATCAAATAAATCAAATAGAGCCTAATTTGCGTGCATACCAAGAGTTCCAAGAAGGATCGAGGCTTACATATGCCTAATGCTTCTAGAAATGAGAAGGAAAAAAATGCAGCAATCTCTGCTAAGCACAATCCGATGAAGAAGTCTTTTCTGGTGTTCTTTTAACTTTTACCTTTTAGTAAATTTTAACTTTCAACTTTTTAAGAGTCAATTGCATGATTACACTAGATTCTGAACCTTTTGAAATTGTGCACAAACGTGCAAACTTTCTTTTCTCTTTATTTTTGGCAGGTAATTGCTAAACACAGTTACAAAATTAAGCACAACAGCAAGAAACCTGAGACCAAGAGTCTCCTCTTTAGTCCTCAACTTTGAAGGGCTTGTAATCTTTCAGACCCTGTCCGAGTCCTTGTATCGAACCGCAGGCTGCGGCAATGGAAACGAGCAAGGAAGCGACGTTTATGAGCTCAAGTCCGAGCCACCTCCACGACCACCGTCTGATTTTGTTCCTGGAAATGTACATTTCTATTGGAAAATACACTGTCAGAGGCCAGAATCCCATAGCTCCTAGGAAAGCAAGTATGTCGTTGAAGAATGGCATCGCTATGGCAAGAACTACCGACAGTGTAACAAACAAACTTCTCCATGTTAACCGAAGAAGATTGAAGCTGAAGTTGAACTTCGAGCTGATGAGTACTAACACGTACTCTCCGGTTATGAACTTAGATTTAGGCCACTTTTTCGCTGCCCACGATTCCACCAAGCTAAATACGGGTTGCACAAATACCTGTGGACAATAACACAAGACAATGTGATGAACATTGTTTGTCTATAGCATGAACGAAAACATTGATGAGAACTTAAGGATATGAGACCTGATATGCTCCGATCAAGTGCAAGACTATGCACGCGTTGGCTAGGTTAACCAACCAAAATGGCTCATAAAATCCAAAACCGGTTAGCAAATTCCCAGGTGCATTGTTACCGAATGCAGCGTAACCAAAGCAGCCACACATCATGTAGAACAGTGTTGTTGTTGATACTCCAATGATGTTGGCCTTCTTCATCACCTGGTCTTCTGGAGGAGATGCTTTTAGAGTATCCTGAATGTACGAACACTCAATTTGATTATCACCGTATTTTCGTATATTTAAGTTCATATCGATCCTGGTTATCACAGAAACTAGTTATACAATTACAAATACACAATTCATCTCATTCTGCTTTTAACTTATTACCTGAATTTCGACCAGAATTTGAGAATAGGTGTAAGCAAAGGCGATATCTCCAAAAGCTCGGAACATCCTCCAAGTCTTATCAGCAGCCGATAAACCGATTCCTACCTCTATGCCAGTAAGTGTAGTTCTGCCTCCATGTCCTGCTCAAACCATAGAACTTCAGTACGATGGTATGGTAGTAGTCAAAGTACAATTTGAAGCAAAATAAGTATAACAGTCGAAAAATAGATTCATTTTCAAGAACCTTGTAGCGAAAATCACCTGAAACAGCCTTTGTAACAGCAAGTCCAACACCTATAGAAGAGTACACGAAAGACATAACAGCTGCAATAACTGAAAGGATGGATAGTTTGTGGAAGTTGGGGATTTGAGACAAGAATATTTCAAGAATTCCCATTCCAATCATATAAGGAGTTGGAGATGCCCTGCAGTCAGCTTCGTGCCCTTTCGTGTGATAGCAATTCGATTTTGGTATGGCTCTGGAAAATGCAGAACATTAGCATCTTACATCAACTAGTAGTGAAACAGTTTGAAATTCATAATTCTGTTGGTTAAATTTTGCTCATACGCAGACGTACGCCATGCTTATTGACGCTGTGATGGTGTACCCGATCGCCATTCCACTTAAATTGGCATACTGGACTATAGCACATGCCAGATACATTCTTTTACCTAATCATTTAACAACACGAACTATCAGAAACATATGATGAGAAAGTAAGGCCAAAACAGAAAGGTGAGAATCTACCTAGGTTACTTCGTACGACTTCTTTGTACGTGTGGTTACGCTTTCCAGTAACTGGAGAGCGGTAACAGTCTGCTAAGAGGCTTGAAGTGTACAATGTGATAGCAGAAAATGTCATGAGAGTCGCAACTCCTGCGAGCCATCCTAGCTGCGCAACACCCCAAGCCAGGGAGAGTACCCCTGAACCGATGATTGCGGTAATTATGTGTGCACTTGCAGTCCATATATTGCCTGAAAATGACAACAAAATGACTTCAGAATGTTACAGGGCAATTGAAAATTATTAAGAGCCATTACACTCTAATATCTCCTAGTCCTAATGTAAATTGCACTTAACTTCATGATTGCTAAGATTTTTGTTTTAAACGACAAATTTTAATTACAACTACAATACTCCCAAACCACCTTATAACTCCATTTACACCTATACCACTACAATAGTAGGTTGTGCAACGGTATGGAGGTAGAGTTGGTAAGTAAGAGATGCAAGGTTCGAGCCTTGGCGGAGTCAATAAGTGATGATTTTGCTAAGAATACATAACAGAAAGAACAAATATAAGCACTGTGTATAACAAGTCTGACATAAATAACTTTGCATCAGTTTCTTTATAGAACAGGATATATGTAAACATGTAAACAGACATTTGGTTTGATGTATTCTGAACTTTTTTTACTTCAAATTTTATTCTGAACTCCAATATACCTGCATTTCAAACTTCAAGAGTTCCAAATATACAATGAAGACATATTAGAAGACTCTTACAAGAATATGATAACTCAAACTGATAAAAAATGTTTAGTTGGTTTGTTCAGGAAAGTAGAAGAACATGCAAGGGAAAAATGAGTGATACCTGTCCTTCTGGGCTTGCCATCATCATCAAAAGGATGTTCATTTCCAGTTTTCTGAATCTCCAGCCCAGATTCACAAACCCCTCCTGCAGGCTGCTGAGAATTCTCATCTAATCTCACCATTTTTTAGTTACTTTCTTTCCTCAGTTACCTTTGCTACTTCTGTAACAAATCATGCCAAGAAACTATCCATGCAGATCATTCTAGCTGGCCTAAAATCAGGTTTTATAGCCACTCCAAACAAAAGGGTCAACAACTGAATCTAGAGCATAAAGAGACACTTTTTGTTTTTGCCTTTCAAGATAACCTGAAGTGAATGTTAAAGGACTGAAGTAGAAGTAGTAGTAGTAGTACATCTGTAGATGAGTTGATCGATGTTCGTAATTAAGACAGATAGAGTAGTAAATTAAGATGCTTGACAAGTGTGGCATCATGCTAGTTTCCGGAGAAAATAAATGTCATCTCAAGTCTCAACCACCTTCTTGTTGGATTCCAAAATTTATGGTGCTTTTACAATTTACTGTAATGGTTTAAGGGATTAAGATATCACTAGTAGAGTTGTTCTTGTTAACTGTGTTGGTTCGAAGGATCGGATCATACCCAACATAAGTCGGCTACGTTACATTTACATATTTAGTAGTATTACTATAATCGCAATTGGTGCTGCCCAGATGCACAGCAAAACGTTCGTGTTAAAAATGACTAGAGGATCGCGATCGATTCCATATCTTTATCTCCAGAAATGGAAAAAAAAATTGGTGGATACTTATTTATACTTTTTGAATGAGAAATCAGCCAATTGCATCAGGTGATTCTAACTTGTATGATCAGAATTAAAACGTTATTAAGTATGTCACAAAAGCAAATTTTCCCATGATTATCATTATTCTTTGGTTGATAAACATCGTCCATTAATGTTATTGAAAACAAATGGCATAAACTTCTGCTTTCTGTTGTTCAAAATAGACCATACGTTCAGTCAAAGAATATAATCACATTATTAGGATAACTACATTGAAACTAGAATCTTGAGTTCTGTCCCAAATTCGAGAGCAAATGAAACTGAATATGAGAGAAAACCAAGGGTATTTAGGTTCTCAATGCTCAGTAAAACACAAATAAGTTTTGTGAACACGTTTTCCCTCCAACCAAGAAGTTAGGGTTCGAATCACACCTCGGAGTAAATGAGTAACCATTGTTAATCTTTGTTTTGCTGCTTCAAATAAGGGGGAAAAAGTAAGAATGTTAAACGAGTTAGAATTTCCTTGCATAATTATCAAATAAATATTTCACTTGTTCATGAAACTTGAACTCGGAATCTTGACGATTCTTAGTTTAGTTCAGAAACAGAGTTGAACTTTCTTTCTAGCGAACTATTTGAATCAGATGTCAGCTACTTGTTTGGCTTATGTTGCCCCAGGGCTCAGTGTTCGGCTCAAAATAGGCTGTCTAATCATCCAATTCACAGTGTTCGTAACAAAACTTTTGGCACTTTAAAAAATATCTTCAATACTCTTGTTCCAGAATACTCCATCTGTCCCACAATAATGAAAATTGAGTAAAGTAGTGTGAGACGGAGGGAGTAGCAGGTAGAAATCTAAACAGTGGCATGAATTCGGAGGCCGAAATGCCACACACTTCCATTGACAGAACCCATAAAGTTATACAATGTTGGACTGCCACTATGAGTACATGTAGCGCCAATATAAGTATCTGATATCTATGCATGCTACTATTGAATCTCTGATTTCTTATACATGCAATACAATGATGCAAGGCGAATGTTAGCACCTGGAGGAACATACCAATTGTTGTAAAATGCTGATATATATATGTATAAATAATAAATACCAGACAACGCAAAACAAAATCAGTGAACCCTATCGAAGCTTGCGTTTTATTAGAAATTCCTATTCCCTCGTCGTTGGTCTAAAGAAAGGATGGAGGCCTCAGTCCAATGCTACCAAGCAGCTGCTAACTGCAAAACCAATTTAAAAGATCAATACATATAGATGATCCCACTTGAGAATAAAGACGAAGAAGAATCAAATTGATCCTTGTATTAGAAAGTAGTTCTGACAAGAAAGAGTGCAAAGTTTTCGTGCCAATAGTTTCTAAGGCACACAAACACAAAACCATAAGAGCATGTGTGATAGTACAAGATTGATGAATCACTTACCAAGTTGTGAACTCGTCACATTACTTATACTCGAATGATGGTGGGGTAGGCGCATCATAGCCCTCCAAAACCTGTGTCTTGTTTGAATCATTTGTACCACTCTCCTCAGTGTTCCGACCACCGAACATGCCTCCGAACCATGAAGAAGATGAGGACGGAGATGGGGCTCCTGGGCCATCAACATTTACTTGTGCATTACCAGGCAATTGCCCCATTGGATAACTGGGAAGACCAGGCGTGCTGGGTAATGGCTCCTCTATAGGAGCATTTTGTGGTGCAGCCACAACTTTATTTAACATAATGCCAGCGCCCTCAATCAGAGCAAGTAATATACCACCAAATGCTGCAGAGCGTGAAGCTGCACCTAGACCCTGACGCATCTGCAGAAACCCTCCAGTAGCTGCACCAGCAATAATAGAGTTCCACGGATCCTCCTTCTGGCGAAGATAAACCATTGTGCAATCGAAGGTTGAAAACAGTCCACCCCACACAGCAAAGCTACCTCCAACTCGAGGAGCATTCATACGAACAGCCTGAGAACCCCCAGTGAAACGCTCACCTATAGGTGAGTTATAAGATCCTTTCAAGAAATGGAAAGCCGCACCACCAACAGCACCCATGCTGAATGCTCCACCAATATCATCAAGGATACGGTCAGGGCATGGTTCCCTAGATGTCTCTGGGGTCCCCATTTTATCAGGAGAATTTCAGGAAACAGAAAATTCACTATCCCACAGTGACAACTTTAAAGAGGAAGAGACTGATCTTCTCTGAACTTGCTGATCAATTGATAGTCTTTGTCATATAGTCTTGATCTCCACAACTGTTGTCAAAGATAATCTCTTTAAAACTCAACAGCAAATCGCACAACAAAGCAAATAAGAACGTAAAATGACACATATAAGCATATTTCTGCTCTCTGTAGTGTAATTTCCCCAATATAGCTGACCTTTCCCCTTACTTGTATGCCATATCAAGGTAGTAGCAACAGCATAATCTAGACTGGATTCAATTTAACACCCTGCTAAAAAAATAAGCCACCAGGCATCAAGGAAGCTCCAAAACCAATTCCAGTAAGAATTATCCCTAACACACATTATTAGGCAAAATTGTTGGGACTGGGATTCTGTAAACTTCTTGCTCTCGCGAAGCTTTCCTTCGAATCGTGCAGAAATACTATCAAAATGTTTCTACTTTCTATTCTGTAATTTTCTTGCCCTGATCAACTTTCTTACGCATCATACTGGAGTATGCCATATCACTAACACTCTAAAAGCACAACATCATCACATTTTATACTGGGTCAAGTTCACAAACCACTACATATTAATTCAACTTATCAGGGATTAACGCATCCCCAAAATCACCTAGTAACAAGGAGAACTGCAAAACAGTTTATTTCTATTTTCTAACCTATGATTTTCTCACTCTCACTAAGCTTTCATATGTGTATCAGTAATAACATCAACAACACATTAGAGACTGGATTAAGTTAACAGTTAACAGTCTACTACAAAATTCCATTTACCAGGAAACTCCGAAATCAAATCTTGACAAGAAAATGCATAAAAAAATTACAGTGTACCGAAATGATTGGTACAAAATTCAGCTTTGAGCTAACTTGTAATCAAATTAAGCAGATAAAAAATATCCAGATGTTCACAGAGATAAAAAGGTGAAAAAAAGGCAATTGCACAATTGAATTCAGCACAAAATCAAAAGAACTGAGAAAATTAAGGCAGGAAATCGGAAGGTTTACCTGAAAACGACGAAGCTAGAGAGATAATACGCCAGTGATATCCAGAAGATGAGACTGGAGAATGACGATCTGGATTGGATTCTTTGGGTTTATTTATATATTGGACTGATAGGCCCAATTTCCGTTGGACTATGAGATCGTATTTATTGTTGGGGTTAGATTTGATACAGTAACAAGTAAATGGGCTTTTGCATTATATTTACCTCATAATCGGTCATTTTAAATAGGGAAAAATTACATCTATTTTATTCAACTCTTTTATTCAATCGAATGGCTTGATGATTCAAGATCCTTTTCAAGATAATGCCTATTTAAGAAATTTAGTCACATGGTTGGAAACCGTTAAACAGTGATTACAATTCCAATCTCAGTCGTATTTACTTCTACGGACTTTTATTTAACGAGTAACACTATTTATCTATTAACCGAAACCACTAGTTAGTGAGATTTCCAACAAATTATTAACAAGTGGTGATAGGTTCAAACATTCGATATTTCACAATATATGAAATGTAACCCTTTTAGTTTACGTTACTAAGCTAGTTTTTTATGGCCGGAACAGTTAGATGGTCTAGGTTAAATTGGGAATTTGTGGAGTTTGAGTAGGTCATCCGTATCCAAAATTAGAGGCTGTCTGGTTTGGTTTAATTGACGGCCGAAACCGACTTTTAAAACATGATGAGGAATTAGAGTTTCTAAAAGAGGAAACTTGAGATCCAGTACATGTTCAACACATTTGTCTTGCTGCCCTTTAAGTCCATAATGCATTTGTCTCTCTTTTTATCTTCAAGAGTTCTCTTGATGATATAGCAACTTTCTACTACATTTTCATGTTATGTTACAACTTGCAATACATGCATTTCCAATGAATGAACCTTAAATCCGAATGAGTGGTAAAAAAGCTAAAGTAGCAAATGAAGGTCGAGAGTTCGAACCCAGCGTAGGAATAAGATGGTTTAGGTCATTTAGGATAGTAATTGGTAGTATTTAATTAGAAACATCTCGATGACCAAACTTAAGCATGAAACAAACAACCATTTCATACTCTTGTTATTTAATCTCATATCAAAAAAACAAAATTAGGACACTCGTACATGTTAATACTATATGATATTACGATCACTAGCATATAATTTTATTCGACTCCACGAACTGTTTGTTACATCCACTTATTCCGCATTGATCATTTGTGTGCCTTAGTTCCATGGTGGATCAGCAATCTAACGGGCCTTGCTTGCAAGCTGAAAATAACAGAAGCAAGGTATAATATAAGAACTAGTTGTACTTTAACATAGTATAGAATATTGTACTATGTTAGTATATACGTCTACATTCGTGCATTTTGAACTGTACTAGCTAAGTATAATTCCATTATGAGAGAGACCTGAAAATAGCTATCTAGCTTCCTTTTCAGTACTGCATGTTCTTGTTTCACCTCTTGGAATGCCATAATACACCTGCAATTGGATATTAACTAAAACAGTCATGGATGTGATCTGACTCGGAACAAAACAATGTGGGTTTTAACGCTCTAGTGAGCTGATTGCTCGTGTGGTGTCTATCGTTAAGGAATACTGTAAGATACATGGTAAAAGAATTGAACAATGAGTTCTAGACTTAACAAGGCATCACCAAAGCTCACCAAAGCCTAAAATGAATTTTAAGAGTTACGGTCTTTCAAATGAATAGACAAAGCTCACATTGGTTCTGAAACATAGTTTTAATGCCTGAATAAATTGAAAACAGAAGTTGCTAAAGTGAAACACATCTAGAATTCTCACAGTTCACTAAATCTCGTTTTGATAACTCAGAAGCGTTTGTAAACATATGCGCTAAGTCATAAAACAGCAATGTTTTAGGTGAAATTAAACATAGAGGGCGAAGTGAAAGAAAAATGTACCCGTCCAAGTTACGGGCATTGCAGTACTCTTGAAATTGTGTGCATTGCCTTATAACCTTTCTAGCGCCAATGCTGCAAAAACATATATAGGATGCTCAATATGATGAGGAACAATAGTATAGATACTATTTGTATGATTATTAAAGTTCTTTAACTAGTGATTACACAAACTGTTAAAAGAGTGACAATGACATAGCAAAGCAAGTTTGCAAGTTTGCAAGTTCACGAAGCTTTCAACTCGTGTGACACCTCATCAGTCCTTTATCGGTTGATTCCACATTATTCGATCAAAATAAGGTGGTTGGATATAATAAGTTTGTTCCGATGACTGATTGATATGAAAAGCTAGCATTACAGAAAATAGGATGACCGACTAGCTAGCAATCTCTTTTTATCAGTTATCAGCACCTTATCAGGTTTTTTTTATAGTACACAATATGTGCATATAACATTTTTGGATAATACTATATTTCACAGTAGTGTTACTTTACCTTGAGCAGCTGCCCTTGAATTGATGCATAATGTTATCAAGTTTCTCAAAGTGTCTATCACCCCTGGAAGACAAATAATAACTCAGTATATCAAAACTAGCTAGTCAAAAAATCAACTGAATAGTTCAATAAAGTAATGAACTCAAGTTCATAAACTATCACATGAATTGATATGCTTACAGTGTTAATTCCAGGTTACGCATGAGTCTAGCCGAATCGCTGTAAAACAGCCTCACTACCTCTTCAACAAAATTAGGGTTAGCATCATCTACCAACTCTTCCAGTTGGACGAATTGTTCGTCCAGGTATCCCTACGCGTATAAACCCATCAATTTAGAAGATAATACTCATGTTATATAACATTAAAAGCGTAGCAGCTATGGGTTCACAACGTGTGTTCCAAAATACAGTGATAAGATACAGTTATATATGAGAGATTTAACAAACCTGATCAAACAAGGATTTCCTCATGTAGGCAGCTTGTCGTTCCATAAATTATTAGTTATTTACACTAAGCAGTCAGAAGTTAAAGTGAGGGAAAAGAGAATGAAAAAATTGTAGGCTTTTGCTTTGATAACACCAAGTACTTCAATATACAGCTTAATAATGCATGGTGTTATATAGTGGAGAGTGGAGCTGTGGAGTACACATGAGAATAATTACATTTGCATGATAGAGAAAAGATTCATCCATTTCATTATTATGACAAATATTCACTTGAGATTCCATTACAAAAAAAGGTCCTATAAAAGAAAAGAGTTCTAAACCATGTTCAGAATTGAGTAAGCTGAATGATTGACAATGAACTGAAATGATATGAAATACAAGAATAGAAAACTATCATGATGATGATTAATTCTCTGATTTTACAAGATATTAATAAGAAGGAAACTACTCTCTGTTTTCTATACGAACAGGAACTTAATATAAGGAGCTCCTTAACTTTCCCGAGTTATTCAAGTGATCAGTCCTTTATCATTTGCTAAGATGGAATTCTGACAATTATAGAGGGCGTTAAATCTCCTCTTATAAGTTAGAACTCCTTGGATTAAGTCGAAGGCACTTCCCATCCAACCCATAGGTCAGGTTCGAGTCACCACGGGAGTAAATGGAGAAGATCCTCACTTTGCCGCTTCCAATAATAATTAAGAAAGTTTAAATAATCTTAAGGTGTTATTACATTCATTACCCCTAATCTTAATTCAAAATAATTGATCTTAATTTGATATGTGCCATATTCCACATGACACTGTCAATTACCTTCTTCTTTTTTTCCGAGGTTGCCTAGTGGTTAGAAAGGATACAAGCCCAAACCACTCCATCGTCTAGTATGTCCGACTTCAAGAAAAGTGAAGTGGCCAAGAGTTAGGAGGTATGAGTCTTCAAAACCTATTTTGCTATACTTAAGCATATACTCTACTGTATGACTATCTTAATGAGAAATACAGGAAAAAAAGGACAAACATCCATGTATCAGCCTAATTGTATGTTGGGTACTTGGGTTTTAACTTGCTGCCTTTAATTTTTTGTTAAAGTACCTATAAATGGGACCAATTGAACTCAGAATTCCAGTCTACTTTGGTAAAGGCCAGGAGCCACTATAAGAGTGAGACCTTTAAAGACAGGAATTTCGATAAAGAGGTCCAAACCTCTAAGTTCATACCACTATTTTCTAAAATTCTGGCGTTGAAGTACTATTATGTTAACAATCTTTTTGGCAACTATTGGTTTCAATTCTAGATATCTATATATGATATTGTGTGGTCGGTGGTGGTGCGATATTTTCCCTGAAGGCGATACAAGAGCATTATGAAACTAAAAGTATCAAAGAGCAGACAATTGAGCAAGTACTTAGTGCAAGTAACAGTGCAAGTAACATGAGAAAGTGCAAGTAACATGACACAGTTAGTTCAGACAGATCAGCACCGACACAGAGATTTTTGTAAGAAATGATGCTTTCTTCAACATACCAATTTAGGAAAATTGTAGACTATATTCCTCGATGTATCTCCTTGCCTCCAAGTGCAACACTGATAGTTTGTTAGCTTAAGCTTATCAAGATGAAGTCCTCATCACTCATCACAAGCCTACCAATATTCTAATGATCATGCATGTGAGCTTTTAATTCTAATTGTTTAGGGGAAAGTGTTTAGAAGGTAATCAGTGGGAGAGTAATAAGTAAGAGTTCATACCACAAGGGTGAGTGGACAAGTGAAAACTTACCTCCTAAGATAAACAAGTCTCAACCGTTGTAAAAGCTCCAAAACGCTGACTATTTCGAACATATTTTGAATGTAGTTGAGTTAAGAAAACAAGAGAAGTATAAAAGACGTGATACATGTGTTGTGTATTGGGAAGTAAATTCCACTCCTCTATCTATAATTTCAGAGTACTGCAGAGAATGAGTGTATACTATTTAAAAAATATTCACCTAAGAGTCCCAAAAACAATTCAAACTCATTCATACATTTCAAAAGTTCACCTAACACTTGCAACAAAAAAAGAGTTCTGGCGAGCAAGCCTACTCGCCAGTGCCCGTCGAGTGCAGCCACACAGGAGCGTGGCTGGGTGCAGACGAGCGCCTGTCCCTCCAGAACATGTTTTGGCCTCATTTTTCTTTACTCGAATTTTAGATTTCATATTGTAATGTCAAGTCGGGTACTAAAATAGTGTTGGTACATACCCTATTCATATCTGAAATTCATAATTTATTTCGGATATTGAAGAGATCTGAACAGGTATAATTGAACCCCCGGCCGTTTAAGTGCATGCTACTTATGGGCATACTGCTAGTAAAGCTAAAGCCCAACTAATTACATGCTACTTATGTATACTCCATACTAGCTCCTATATCAGAGAATAAGCAAGACCTCATCTACCTGGAATCAAGCCCCTTTGAGAAACCTCCCTTACATTAATAGTAATTTATAATGTAGACGGGCTAAAATAAGACTTGCTATTACCATAAACCCAAACTATTAGAAGATGTAAAATTTAAATTATTCGAAAATTGTGTCACACAATGATTGGCATGGTAAGGTTTGCCCCTTTAGAAACAAAATCCAAACAGGCCACCATGTCCTTTTCGGAAGATGCCACTTCCTTCGTTTCCTCCACGTAATAATACGTTGCCTTCTCAACATGGTCCTTAACAATCACTTTGCCACTTGAAAGATGATCCGTTCATCAACTAACTCAGGTTATAATGTGTGTTAAATTACTTGGTCACAACTCTTAATTTCAGTCTTCTTATCTTCTATTTCAGGGATATATTCTCCTGTATGGAGAAAAAGGAGCTACGCACCTATCTTACCTCACCAAGGTAAGGACATGGTTTAAATTTGAAATATATATTTAGCATGAATTAATCATGTATGTGACAGTCTGGGAGATGCCGATTTTTACTATTGATAGGAAAAAACTGATTTAAACACCCAGACACTGGTGTAAAAACACTCAGACGAACGGATTAAAACATGGGCTTGAAGGGTTGAACAGTAAATATGCAAAATATCAACCAAATTTTTTTTTTTTTTGGAAACATCTCTTGGTCTTTGGCAACATGGCCTGGAAGGGTTACCTTTTGTGCTATTGACAAAAAGAAATTATGCATTTTCACCAAGTAAAAGTGTCATGCATAAAGGATCTATATTATTATTGATATAATCATAGAATCATACTACGATATAACACAGTAATAACACTAAGGCTGCAAACACACCTAGATTTTGTTCCACTAACCTCTAGGAGGGAGAACTAGAAATGTTATTGAATTACTGCATACAAAGCAATAGATGGAGAGTGAAGTGTTACTGAAGCACTTGTCAGGTCATTCAGCTAAGGAAGGTTGTCATCCTATAAGATGTGTTGGTTCAAAATATCCGAAAGATCAAGGCACAAGTTAATTTGTTACGAATTATCAGAGTCCCCATGCCAAAAGATATAGGTCCAATCTCATGCGCTAATAATAGCTGCTGGGGACAGAAAACAACCCATGGAATAACAGCAAAAGTGGGGATGCTTTGAGAAAGATGGGTAAAGTAGCAAAGAACAAAGACTCGAAATCGCTCAAATTCGTGGGTATGGTTCTTATCTGACTGAGAATCCTTGACAACTTGGATGCCTGCCACTTGTCTCTGTCGCCAGCTAGCAAATTGCTGACTTGTCATCTCTTCTAAACTTATCACCACGTCCACACAGGATTATACAATCATTCTCAGTGAATACTATGCTTTAATTTTTATTTTTAGGCAACATATCTTTCATATTTTTCAAAATCACAGAATAAAAATACTCGCTTATAACTTATTCTGACATGAGAAGGAACCTGCAGATAACTACCATCAATCTGTGGCATGAGAAACTAAGGATGGTGTAATTCCTATGTGTACAGGTTTATCGTATTTGTCTACTAGCATATACCTGCGGATGTGCACCAATGCCCAAGGACAACGAAACTCAAGTTGGAGTTTCATCCCAAAAATCTGAGTCACTAGTCACCACAAGGAGATATGTATTGCACTGCAAAATAATGTCGAAATCTAGTGTATCCCTGTCAGAAGCACATTTTTCGCTACCACCTTGGACCAGAAATGTGAAAGGGAAAGTGATTTTGCACATGCAACTAGCCTAGCACTCAATTGATTCAACACTAGGAAAAAATATCCAAATTCGTCCATAAGGTAAAGCCTTCTAGGACGAAGAATGTTGGTTTAAATTTTGAGTATGAGCAACATCACAGATCAAATAAGAAGAAAAATAAAAAGAACAGATCAGATGAAATTACTTCATTAAATGATCACTTCAAATTGAGAAGAAGAGACTGTACAGTGTATACCTTTAGGTAAGCAGACAAGAATCGCTATCAAATGTCTCCGTCACCAGCTGCAACCTTTATTCCTCCACCACCACCAAGCGCTGCGAGAGGAGAGATTTCATAAGCCAATCATTGAACTCTCAGTGTCTCACACTCAGTGTATTATGTGAAATGTGGTCGAACAATTCCAGCTTTGAAAAAGATACAAAGACCATGGATATCCAATTAAGTAAGATAGGAATATAATCTAAGTAATTCTCTGTGCTCAAGAAACAGACAGACATTCTTTATAGTGTCGTCATAATCGTTTATATATGCTGATAAGGAACCTACGGAGCATATCATAAGCATGATGTGAAATTACTTACTTCTTGCACTGCTTAAAAGGTTTTGATATCAAGGTAACAACTTATGTTGCATGACACGTGACAAGGAATCAAAATTTTCATGGAAGGACTAAACATATAGAGGATTAGAGGTACAGTGTAAGAAAGGGAATGGGTTGTGGTGGCCTGGCCTTTTTGAGGTCCAGACTCTGTCATTATGCTTTATGCTAGACCACGCACATAGCCCCGTGAATGGACTGAACTGAATTCCAGACTAGGCTTGACCCATCAGAGGTATATATTACGTTCACCATTTTGACCAAATATGTTTTGCAGAGACAAGTATACATTATTTGCTCACCATAAAAGCTCAATAATTCACAATCAAGAAGAAACTAATTCGACAATAACACAGATGTGCTACCTGAATTCATATATTTTCATGAGACTAAGATGTTTAGCTAACTGATGCAAATTCTCACTGGCTCGATGCTAAAGGGCAGATATTGTCTCACTAGTCAAATACAGCCATGTCCGGGTTACCCCCATGCCAAGGCACACCACCTAACTGAAGCTTAAGGGAAAAACAACATGTAAGATTGGGATCTGTAGAGAACTGTATGACTAAAACAAAGATGATATTATTGGTGAGGCCAGGGCTTGAACGTTTTCTGTACATAGGAACAAACAAACAAAAAATATAAATAGCACCAATCTTTTAAGAGAACGAAGCGACCCAAAACAAAACAATCTCTTGAATACAATATCTCCATTCCTATTACTAGCTTTCTTGTCTGCATAACCATTTAGTGTTGAACCCAACACTTCTTTGTGATTTTTTTTTTTTAACGTATAACTTATTGTGCGTCAAACAAATCTGGTAACTATCTCACATAACATAGCTATTCAACCAACATCATGTTATATTATCTAAAGCTCTATTAATACCGGCTATAAGGAAAATTAAACACGTGTACTTCCTAACATAGTACTACTGAGATAACTAGCAATCATGAATTCATAATTATAGTTCTAACTTTTAAGTGTTTTAGTCCCTAACATACTTTCCTTCTGAGATAACTAGCAATCATGATTATAATTTACAGACTTTGGGTATGTAACAGGATGTGCCTTTGAACAGTGCCTGACAATGATTTTAACAAGAGTAAGAGATTTGGCAAATTACAATTTATCAATTTTCTTCTATGGACACTCAACATGACTTAGGGAAGAGACCAGTAAGCACAATATAATTCCTGGTATAAATCTATAACAAACCAATGCGTCCTGATCTCCATCCTTATTTGCAATTTGATTTTCCTATGATTGAACTAGCTGAATTGCAAAATAGTTATCTATTTTAGCATCAGACTGTGACCATTATGCACATTCTATATTATAGTGGAGTAACTCGACACAACCATTGGCTGCCTCTTGAACACTCCATCCAACAGACAAAACTTGAGAAAGATCGTAAAGGCCAATAAGGCAATAACAGCTGGCAGTGGGCTGGCAAAAAACAAATACCTAAAAACTGGAACATCATGAACTTGTAATGATGATTTAGGGGTGGGAATGAATAGTCAAGAAAAGTTAACACCTTACTTGTACAATTGAAGTCACTGAGTTCTAGCAGCTGAGAGCGCTGTATTGGTGAAAACGTAAGGTTCTTACAGCCATGGATGGATTGCTATCTCCACCAGGTCAAGCTACACGACCAGCGTGAAAAGATGAGTGACCACTACGCATTCTGTTTCTACCAGTATCACTTGGATTCGCAATCTGTTTTGCAGAAAGAAGCCACCAGAGACATGTCAGGAAACGTGGTACCAGTGGACTAGTGGAGTGTACATTATTCCATAATGTGTCAAAGGATCAAGGGAAAGAGTTATTCCTTAAACTTGATTTTACCTAGTAAGATGTAAGAACAAGAAACTGACACCAACATGAAACTGTTAATTTTCCTAACGGCACAAAGGTTATCAAGCCTGAGAACAAATAAGGATCTGGTCTTAAAAGACATGATATGCAGACTGAATACCAGCTCTTTTCATTGACTAGATTATATTTCTTGATTGTCCATAAATCTCATCAGGTTTTGTCCTCTGCATGACATTCAATTTAACAATTCCAAGCATTCATTCACACAGTTGACGGAGTATTACAACTACAAGGATATTTGTAAAAGGAAAAATATCAGTAACCTGCATTTTGCTGTTAATGTTTCTTGAAGTTATTGCTTATCTTTGACAAATCTTTCTTTCTTGCTCCATCATCTGGCACCTTCGGGACATTTTCTCTTATGAGAAGCTTTGCAGAGTTTGAAATAATCTTCGAGGTGATTACAGGTTTTGGTGAAAGCCCAGCTTTCCGGGAAGCATTGCATCTCACTGTGAGAGCACAAGAAGATGTTGGAAAGCCAGGTGTTTACTTTGAGTATACACAGTAATGGAACCTGGAAATTTTGAAGGAAAAAAATACAGTATTGCATGCACTTATTTTCATGCACACAATTTTAATTCATACTGAAATTTTGAAGTTCTGTACATGAATATTTGAACAAGTCAATGGTAAATCAAATTACTACAGGTAACATGAATCTAACCAATCTTGGTGTAACAGCTTGGAGTGGCCGAGTGGCATTTGCCTGCTACCTGATGTTGTGTCGTTTGTTGAGGTCTCAAGTTCTAACCTAGGTGTTGTGTTTCAGGACAATCTTTCTTGAAGTGTGAATCTTATCATTTTTTCTCTCTCTAAGTTTGCTCTCTCCAATCTCTACTTTCCCGCCTCCCTGTGACCTAATTTTTCATCCCAAATTTCTCTAATCACTGCCGCCGGCATGGTTACCTGACTGTCTCCGGGCATTTGTTTGGTCTCTTGGCAGCATCTTGCTGCCTTCTCTTCATCCCTCCCCCCTTTCTTTACCCACTATTAGTCATTTATTATGTCTACTGCTCCATCTTCCTTGCTGGATCTTCCAGTCATCTCGACTGATGCTAGCCTTGCTGTCACAAATAGTCAGCTGGTGGTGGGTGAATCTTCAATGATGGCTGCGGGTAGAACTCAGAGGCTTGCTCATCCGCAAACTGGTGGAAGGCCTATCAGTAATCCTACTGTTACTTTTGCTAATGTTGTTCAGAGAGAGCCCTTGATCTCGCCTGCAATTCTTGGCAAAGCCCCGACGTCATTTCTGGATTCAGCCTGCTCCACACATCAACTGGTAGCTCCAAAGAACAGGTTCTTGGTAAATGGCATTCCGGCTATCAAATTCTCAGCGAATGAGATAGCTGTGTTGTCTGCCCCTTTTACTTTAACTCTTGTTGGCAAATTCTCTGTTAAAGAACCACCTGCGATATGTGATGTTGTTGCTGATTTTAAGAAAATTAGTCTTAAAAAAGGGTTTAATATTAGCTATCTTGATAAGAGACATTTAATCATTCGCTTGAATCTGGAAGAGGATTACACGAAAATATGGTTAAAAGGTGCATTATTCATAGCTGGTAGTGCTTTAAAGTTGTCTAAATGGTCGCCTGAATACACTCCTGATGTGGATTCTCCACTGGTTCCGTGCTGGGTAACCCTTAAAAAATTGCCCATAATGCTATTTCATAGTGAGGCTCTGTTTGAGATTGCTAAGCTCATTGGAACTCCCCTTAGGATGGATCAAGCAACTGCCCAAAAGACTGTTTTTAATAAAGCAAAAATCTGCATAGAAGTGGATGCCTCTTCTCCCCCTCCCCAAACTATATGGTTAGATTTAAATGGATCTGGTCATGAGATTGTTGTAGAATATGATGAGTTTCCAGACTATTGTCATCACTGCCATAAGCTAGGGCATAACATTAAATACTGCTATATCAAAAATCCTGCCTTAAAATCTTGGGGTGTTAACAAAAACAATGATCCACACAACATTGTTGATAGAACAACACAACAAGAAAATCCAGAGATGTCCTTACAACAACAAGTCACTACTGATAACCATGATGAACATACAGATAATGCAGGATTTGAAACAGCTCAGAGAAGACCAAGGAGGAAGAGAGCTACTAGGGATGTCTTTGGAAGGCCATTATGGAATAGGAGGAATCATTTTGACAGACAGCAGAGGGTCCAACAACAAAGTGAAGCTCCTTCTCATTCAGTTCCCCCTCCAGCCCCACATGATGATGGCTTGGTGGAGTCTGAAACGGAGTTAGTTTATGCTGACCCTGCTCCTCAGCAAAATAGCTTTCAGGTGCTGTCCAGCCAAGAACCACAAGAACAAGAGAATGCAGATCCACTTGGATATAGTGGGGATAGGCCTGTTGTTGGCATCTCAAATCAAAGGAGTCCAGACTCTCAATATATTCCTTTGAGGTCTGTTAATGTGTCTCAGGAAGAACCACCACAAAATCCTGGTCTTAATGGAAGCTTTGCAACTGACTTGGGGGAAGAAGAGGATGGACAAGCTGATGATGAGGAATCTCTTCTGTCAGATGACATCAGGGAAGGCTTAGATCCTAACAAGTTTTTTGAAGCTGTTTTTCCAGATTCTAATACTGCACTAAACCCTGAACCAACTATTTTGCAGGAAAACAGGAGGAACTCATTGGATTCCAGAAATAATATGTCTGAGGTAGCTATCACAAGAGAGAATTTGAACAGTGACAGGAATGACACTTTACCTGCTTTTGGTAGATCCAATGGGAATGTTACAGTCAGAGGTAATTTTAACAATTTCACTCCCAGAAGAGGCAGGTCTAGGACTAGAGGAGCTCTGAACATTAGTAGTAGGACTGGAATATCAGGTAGCAATTCTTGTGGAAATTCACCCTCCCCATCTTCTCAATGATTTGCAAAATATGGAATGTCAGGGGAATAGGTAATGTGGCTACTCAAGAGATGATTAAGTTTCATAAAAAAACTGAAAAATTTGATATTTTGGCTATTTTAGAACCTTTTGTGGATCTAGATCAGTTCTTCTACTGTAGAGTGTTAGGTTTTGATAAAGTAGTGGCTAATTGTAGCAATAAAATCTGGATGTTCTATAACTCTGATTACTCTGTGAATATTTCTAGTGATCATGATCAAATGCTAACCTGTGAGGTCTCTGCTCCTTCCTTGCCTCACAGTGTTAGACTTTCTTTTGTTTATGCCAAGTGTAATAAAGCTGCTAGGGTTCCTCTTTGGGATTTAGTTTCATCTCTTTCTGTCTCCTCAATGCCTTGGCTGGTTGGTGGTGACTTCAACATCATCACCAACTCAGCTGAACGCATTGGTGGAGCTGTTCCTCACCTTGCTAGCATGGCTGATTTTTCTAATTGTATTCTGCAGTCTGGTCTTATTGATGCTGGTTTCTCTGGCCCTAGTACTACCTGGGAAAGGCCAGATGGCAGCATCAAACAAAGGTTAGATAGAGTTCTGTTGAATCATGCTTGGTTGTCTTTGTTTGATTTCAATGTTATCAAGCATGGTTTGTACAGTATTTCTGATCACAGGCCTCTCTTGATTTCTTCCTATAATGAGCCACATAATGGGAGAGGTCCCTTCAGATTTTTGAACTGCTGGACTAAAAACAAAGATTTCCTCAGTGATGATGAATCCAACTGGAACATGCCTGCTAGACATTTAGGGCTTAAAAGGATTGCTGAGAAACTTTTCAGACTTAAGCAATTTTTGAAATGGTGGAATAAAAACAAGTTTGGAAATGTCTTTCAAAACATTTTAAAGCTTGAATCTCTTGCTCAAGCAGCTGATACTGCTTATTGCTCTGATCCCTCCTCTCTGAACAGAGAGGCTTTGTCTAGGTCTAGGGATGACTTATCTGATGCCATTCATATTGAGGAGCTTTTTTGGCAGCAAAAAGCTGCTCTGTCTTGGAGAGCAGATGGTGAAAGGAACACCCAGTTGTTTCATGCTGCTGTGAAAAGGAAAAAATCTAGGCTTGCTATCACCTCTATCTTTGATAATGGGAGAGAAGTTATTAGCAAAGATGAGATTAAAACCTCTGCTGTTACTTACTTCTCTAACATTTTCTCTAACTCTGGTGAGATTGCTCCTAATTGTGTGCTGGATTCCATTCCATCTCTTGTCACTGATGAACAAAATGAATTTCTTTGTGCTACCCCTAGCATGGAAGAAGTTCAAAATGTTGTTTTTTCCCTCAAACCTGACTCTGCTGCAGGCCCTGATGGCTTCTCTGGTCATTTTTTCCAAACATGTTGGCCATTCATCAAACAGGATATATATGATGCTGTATTAAATTTCTTTAATGGAGCTGATATTCCTAAACAGTTTGCTCATACCCTCATTGCCCTGATTCCCAAAAAAGTGGTTCCTGAAGTTTGGTCTGATTATAGACCCATTAGCCTGTGCAGTAATATGCAAAAAATTATTTCCAAACTCTTGAATGATAGGCTAGCTAAGTTTCTCCCTAAGCTCATTTCTGAAAATCAATCTGGTTTCTTAAAGCACAGAGCCATCACTGATAACATCCTTCTGGCTCAAGAGCTTGCTCTGGCTATTGATAGGAAAATTAGAGGTTCAAATTTAATCTTGAAGCTTGATCTCATGAAAGCTTATGACAGAGTGAATTGGACCTTTCTCTTTTCCATGCTTTCTGCTTTAGGATTCTCCTCCTACTGGCTCTCTTGCATTAGGAGGATTGTGACTGCTAGTCATCTTAGCATCTTGGTGAATGGGGAAGCTTGTGGTTTTATCACAGCTTCTCAAGGGTTGAGGCAAGGTGATCCCTTGTCTCCTGCCATATTCATACTCATGAATGAGTATCTGTCTAGAGGTCTGAACTTGCTTTACCAAGAGAATCCTGCCATGCACTTTCATGTCCCCAAAGGTCTTCAGATTTCTCATCTAGCTTATGCTGATGACTGCATCATCTTTTGCAATGGATCTAAGTCCAATCTGGCCAAACTTAAGGACTTTCTATCCCAATATGAAACTGCCTCCAATCAAAAAGTGAATCTTTCTAAAAGTGGCTTCATTGTTGGTAGAAATGCCAATGCTCGGGATATATCTGATTTTCTCCACATTCAGCCTATGAGTTTTCCTTTTAACTATTTGGGTGCTCCCATCTCTAAAGGCAAGAAGAAAAAGATTTTGTATGAGCCTCTTTTGCACAAAGTGAGGCTGAAACTGACAGGGTGGAATTGCAATTTTTTGTCTCAGGGTAGTAGAGTTGCTCTGATAAAGAGTGTGCTTAATGCTATGCCTGTTTTTCTGCTTCAAGTTCTGGCTCCTCCCCAATCTATTATTAGGGAACTTGAAAAAATCTTTGCCAAATTTCTTTGGGGTTCTAATGAAGCTGTGAGGAAAACTCATTGGACAACATGGGCTAGTGTGTGCTTTCCTTACAGTGAAGGTGGTCTTGGCATTTTCAAACTGTCTGACATGTGCTCTGCATTTTCATACAAACTTTGGTTTAAGTTTAGAGAGCAACAGTCTCTGTGGGCCAGATTCTTGAGGCACAAATATCTAACTCAGCTCAACTTTAATGTTATCACTGCCAAACCCACTGATTCATTCATTTGGAAAAGACTCTGTAGTGTTATTCACAATACTCAAAGTCAGCTCATATGGAAAAGTGGTACTGGGTTAGTTTCCTTCTGGTGGGATAATTGGTTACTTCAACTTGGCACACCTTTGGCCCAAGCCTGTCTTCCCTCTCAAGAAACTGTTAATTCCATCATATCTGACTGGTGGGATGATACAGGTAATTGGGATTGGGAAGCTCTGAGATCAGCTTTACCTTTACACCTTGCTTATCAGGTCTCTCTTTCTCCTGCTGGGCATCACATTCCTGCCATTCCTGTGTGGAAATTGTCTAAGGATGGACACTTCACCACATCATCTGTTAGAGAGCTTGTGAGGCACAAGAAAATTGAGAGTCATGTTTACTCTCTCATTTGGAACCATCATGTGACCCCCACTATTTCCACTTTCTGTTGGAAAATTTTGCACAACTGGCTGCCAGTTGATTCTGTGATGCAACACAGGGGCATTACATTAGTCTCCAAATGTCAGTGTTGTCAGGAAAAGGAAACCATTCAGCATGTTCTCATTGACAACCCTGAAGCCATGAAAGTATGGCAATGGTTTTCTAGGATCTTCAGCATACAGGTCATTGCAGGGCAAAATATTCTTAATAGGCTGCTTGCATGGTTCAATTCTAGTGATTATGTGACTGCAGGTCATGTTAGAGTTCTCATTCCGGTTCTTATACTTTGGTGGTGTTGGAAAGCTAGAAACAGTGCTAAATTTGATAACACTCCGGTAAATGCTAGAAATATTGTTGTGAATATCATGAAATATTTGAGGTTGGGTCACTCTGCTAAACCCATGAATGTGTATCAATGGAAAGGTGACATGAACATAGCTGCCACTTGGTCTTTTGTTGTCCCTAGAGTCATCACCAAACCCCTGATTCTTGTTCTTTGGCACAAACCTAATGTGGGATGGTATAAGTTGAACACTGATGCATCTTACATGAGTCATACACATGTTGCTGGTATTGCTGGAGTTGTTAGGAATTCTGAGGGTAGGTTTGTTTGTGCTGTTCAGAATGTTGTGCATAGCTTAGGAGTCTTTCATGCTGAACTCTTTGCCATTGTTGCTGGTATTGACAT
>JAYMSL010000447.1:0-24523 GCA_036897195.1 Plantago coronopus
GTCTAAATATAAAAGTTTTAGGGGCAAAAGAGTAACTTCATATGACGATGACATATGCAGTTTCACATGCTGATTTTTTTGACTTTTTGTGAAAAGTATTTTCAAGGTAGGCACCAGCCTGTAATTTTCCCAAAAAATGGGGGCATTTCAGTTGTCACGTCATGATTCATGAACTTCAACCAATTACAGGCCTGTCCAAAAATGAGTTTCCGGTCATGGACCTCAGATGACCAAATTTTGAAACGAACCCAAACACCAGACTGACCAACAGTGACCTAGCCCAATCTAGCTCCTATTCCTGTAGCTCGACTGCTCGAGTGCTCGATTTTGAGCTTCCATGGCCGATTGAAGTCCCGAAAATCAAAACACCATTTTCCTGTTCCTGATTAACTACTTCTCTCTTCACTCTCACTCTCTTAAGCGCCAGCTATGGCTTCCACAGCTTCTGCTCGGCGAGCTGCATCTACTACAACATCTCGAATCATCAAACCTTCCGAACCAGGTGAGCTCTCATGCATCATCATACCCCCGCAAGATAACACTTCTCCAAATCCCACCCCGCAACTTCGCCCGCCTCAATATATTCACAAAAAACCCCATTATACTGAGAAAAACCCCAATATAACCGATGCGCTAGTACTTTTCGACAAGATGCTCAAAATGAAACCACCAGCGCCCGCTTCGGTATTCAATAACCCGTTAGGCACTGTCGCCAAGTCCAGAAGGTACCAGGATTTGATTATTATGTTTAAGAGAATGGTTAAGGTTGATATATTGCCTGATTATTTTGGAACAAACATTCTCCTGAATTGTTACTGTGAGTTGAAAAGGGTAAATCATGGTTTTGCTGTTATGGGGTGGATGTTGAAGAGGGGTTATAGTCCCAATATTGTTACTTTTACTTCCTTGGTTAAGGGATTGTGTATGGATGGTAAGATAGAAGATGCACTTGGGTTGTTGAGGAAAATTGTTAAGATGGGTTTTCAACCTAATGAGCAGACTTGGGGGACTTTGGTTAATGGGCTGTGTAGGAGCGGAAATTTGGAGGTGGCCCTTAGGTTGCATAGGGAGATTGGGAATGAGGGGAATTCGTCGCTTGTGAGTTTTAAGCCCAATTTGATTTACTATTGTTGTCTTATTGATGGCCTTTGTAAAGAGGGATTTGTTGAAAAGGGTAAAGAACTGTTTCTGGAGATGGAGGAGAGGGGAATATCAGCTGATGTGATTGCATATGGCGGGTTGATTCGTGGATATTGTGTTGTGGGTGACTGGGAGGAGGGTAAGAAGTTGTTTGTTGAAATGATGGATCGGGGCATTGCTCCAAGTGTTGTGATGTTCAATATTTTGATTGATGCCTTGTGCAAGGATAAGAAGACGGATGAAGCGAAAGGGCTGTTGGAGTTGATGGTCCGGAGGGGTGTGAAACCTAGTAACATAACGTTTGGCACCTTGATAGATGGATATTGTCTAGAGGGTAGAATTGATGACGCGAGAGAGTTGTTTGTTTCAATGGAAGCTATGGGACACGAAAGGGATGTTGATAATTACAATGTGTTGATAAATGGATATTGCAAGGGCCACAATTTGAATGATGCTATGGATCTTTACCGAGAAATGCTGTCTAAAGAGTACAAGCCAACGGCAATTACTTTTAATACTCTGTTGACTGGTCTATTCAACAAACGTAAAGTTGTGGATGCAAAGAAGATTTATTCCGAGATGAAAGACCTTAAGGTTGTTCCGAAGTCTTCAACCTATTGTATATTAGTGGATGGTTTTTTCAAAAATAATCTTCCAGATGATGCAATGGAGCTTTTCCATACTCTAGAAAAATCTGGTTACAAGCTGGAGACTAAAATCTGTGACCGTGTACTTGATGGGTTATGCAGAGCTGGAAACCTCGACTTGGCCTGTAGCCTGTTTGAGAGATTTCCAGAGATGCGACTAGTACCAACTGTTTACACTTACTGCATCATGATTGGTGGTTTTTGCAATGGTGGACTTTTGGATAAGGCAACTGACTTGTTTAATGAGATGGAGAAGAGTGGTTGTACTCCTGATCGGATCACCTTTCATACACTTATGCGTGGATACTGCAAGAACAATGATGCACCCAAAGTGGGCGAACTTCTTGAAAAGATGGCACAGAGAAAGCTTTCTCAAGATGTGTCCACGATGTCCATAATTGCGGACTTACTTTCAAGGGATGAAAAGAATAAGAAATTTCTGAAGTTGATTCCTACATTTTCTAACGAGGACTAGTGAGTAGATTGTGTACTGGCTGCCAGGTGGCAGCAGTGACTTGCAATCCAGTAGTTGATCTCTTGAAAACGCACCAGCTTGTGTTTAAGTTTGTTTTTATGGAATCCAACTACTATGAAGTGTCTTGAGGGATCATTTCCTGGCTGTTTACAGAAATGCTCTACAAGGGAATGCCATTGCCAGATGGGTGTCCATAAAGCAAGCAGGTGCTGAATTTTTCAGTAGTGTAGTTGCATGATCTGTTACTCTCATGAGGATCACTTCTGCATAGGAGGTGTTATTTACTCTTACTTAAGGTGCTTATTGGCTTTTCCCGCTTAATACTCTTTCAGGAAGTCTGTTTCCAGTGTTTACTTAAGCTGCTCAATGTTTCTTCCCAGTTGAACAGCCCATTTATGAAGTGTTTCTGTTGAATTAGTTTAATGTAGTTGTAGTGTTTCTGCTTATCCTTGGGTTAAAATTAGTGCATGAGTGCTTTCTGACATCAAGTTACTTTGTTTTCTATATATTGCAAAGAACTCCCACTTTATGCCAAAAACAAGCTTATGTTACTTTTAAACAAATGAAAAGAATAAACTGCTCGCCGATACTCGTAATTCCTAAACCTGGTGCTTATTTAACATAAACTATTGAATCTTAAGCAAAACAAATCTATCCTGCTTACATTTATTTATTTCTGTGAACTCGTATACCTGGAGTTATATTTTACGTATGATACACAATCTTCATGTAAATAGGTATATTTAGGTGCATTATGAAATCTTCTCTCCTTTTTGTATTTGATGCATAATATTAATAACTGGTTTCAGAGTCCTGGAATCTGATGTTAAAGATTTTGATGTTTGATCAAGTGAAGGACTAGACTGCACACCCGGAGGAAAGAGGATACCCACACCCATATACCTGGATAAAAATTCTTATTTACAAAAATGTAAGTTTCTCTTTTAGACACTCCGATTAGTAATTACCCTTCTGTTAGACTTGCACTGACCTTTCACTTAAGTTTCAACTATAGCTTTCTTGCAATAACTTTTAGAATCAACTGTAACAAATTCAAACATCTGATTTCTTCTCCTCTATAAATTCATTAGCCGGGAATTCTGTATGCCTAGTTCTTGAGGTAAACGTAAAGCCTTTTCCTTTGTAAGTATGTTGAAATCTGAAAATGTCTGTAATGTAACTAGATGGGTCGACCTTTTTATCTGGTAAAATTCGAGGTTCATGAACACTGTAATTGGATACTACTTGTTCGTATGTTCTGTTCCAGTACTTGATGGAGTACTTTTTATTGAAGCTTTCTCTCGTTCCTGTGTTCTCTTACAGTATATTATGTATTGAGCTAATAGTGCTCCAAGTGATGTAAGATTACGAGTTATTAGAAAATATTTTTCGTGCCATTTTAACGAGGGCTGTATTGATTGTGAAATGATGCATCAAGTTGATAGATAACCTTCCTCATTCTATTCAACTGTTTGCAGTAACACTGATTGTTATTCTGTAGATAGCCAGATATACAAATATACACTAACACGGGTCTATTGAGGTAAAAGTTATGTTTCTATTGAACTAGAGACGGTACTATGTTACCCTTGAACATCGCCACAAAATATATTGATGTAGCCATGTAGGCTGGTTACTTCCATTATTTGTTCTGTACCTCAGAAGAAGAAAATAAGTGGGAAAGAGACTCCACTTTCTACTAGCTTTAGCATCTTTCAAATCTATTATTCTAAAGTTCTTATCTCTATGGACCTACAAACGTCCCTCTGTTTTGCGGTCACTTGAAGCTTTTGTACTAGATAGCTTGCAGGGTGACACCAACTCTGGCGGTCTAACTGTCTTGATCTCCTTCTCAGAATCGGAGGTGAGATCTCAGTTGTATTGATTGAAGTAGTTTTGTTCTTGGTTCACATGATTTTTGGCCTACACTCAATCATCTATACTGATGAATGATCCAATGCTTGCCAAGAAATTAGGTTGGGAACCAATAACTCATCAAATTTAACAGTCATTTTGATGCGGCTCCTTTTCATCATTTCATTCATGACTGTCTAATAGTATCACGTTTCGCCGTTTTGTTTCCTATTATTAAGAGAACAATTCAACATCCAGCATCTGATGATTTTTGTGAAACTGAAGAAACTCAAATTGTGTTAGCTGTATACTATATGTTTTCTCATGTAATTCACTTGCCATTATAAAGAGGCCTAGATTGTAACCTGGACTGTTGGATACAACGTACAAGAGTAGAGAAAACAAACCAATTATTCATGATGCATCAGGACAGCATGCCTGTACTTTGGATTTGCAATACAAAAGATAGGAGAACTAGGTTACCAACCTGCGTAGATAATAGAGAGTGCTTACACCTTCTAATCATTCTGTGCTTCCATAAACATATGATGTGTAAACCTAAACCAGACAAGAACAAATCTGTAGGTGCACACTACTTGCAGGTTGAGGGGAATGAAGCCTGGTCCGAAATCATTCATTACCAGTGTCCAGCTAATGCTTTGAGCATCCACGGATTCTTATACATATTAATGAAAGACTTCGCACCAGACAACATTCCCCTCAACCAACTGAAATCAACCCTACAGAACAGTGAGTGCGAGAGACATGAGGTGGGGGTGAAAGAATGTCGACACAGTTGTATCTGGATTGAGTGATGCATTTGATAGGCATCCATTATATACACAATAGATTCTCCTTGGCTTCAGGTCACATGATATGGAATCCGCTTTTATCAGTCTCTGTTGTTACATTCTTTTCACACCGCAGACATATATATCTGTTCTTCTTTGTTGAATTCAACTATCCCATTTCCCAGTTATGTTAGTTGCATTACTATCTTTTAGCATGAGCATGTCATTACCTGGCATCTAATTAACCTATTCATATAGTTATGAACATTTTGTCAGCACAATATTTTAGACTAAAGTAGATTTTGTTATGAATTTTGGAATAATAAGATGAATAGATGCTTTAAAGGTTGACTTGATTTCTGAAAAGCCACTGTTGACGTTGTGCTTGTTCTCAAGTAAAGTATATTTCTTTTGCTTCCCACTGAGGTAAAGGGATGGGTGATATTTGCAGAACATTTATTTTCAGCTATGTTTGATACCAAGCTTGAATTTGAAGACTCGTGTCAGATCATCAACGGTACTATTAGTCTTCGTTTCTTGCACGTTCATGAATTTATTGAAAAAAAGGCAGCAGCATCTAGCATATTGTTGTTATGCTTGGTATTGTATCTGTTTATGCGGTATGTTGCACAGTATGTACTTCTTCGGTCCGATGCATTTTATCCAATTTCTCCATGCTTTTGTTATGATGCTTAGATTTTCCTTGTTATGTTTCAGCACTGGAGAATCCAGATTATATGCCTGCGAAAGGATCGAATTGGCTTTCCTGGAGGAGTAAAGCTAAAAAAGTTGGAAGTAGTTTGAACTTTATTGTTGTTATAGGACTAATACTTACTACCAGTTACCAGACTGTTATTGACCACTTTATTGTTGTTATGTGACTGATAATACTCCTTTTTACATGACTGTTATTGACAAAGCTAGCTAGCTTCAAACACCGATTCCGTATACTGTTTTTCTTTTAATCGGAAAATTATTACAAATCTATAATACACTTAAACCTCTTGAATCACTACTTATTTCTCCTAAACCTGCACTTAAGGGTAGTCGAACCTTTACCCTGGCTACTTACAGCTCCATCTTCCTAATGCTGGACCACTATATAACCCTTGATTCCATACACGGTGTACACTATGTTTAGTCCACTTCACTCACCAGTCACCACTATATAACCTCTGACCTCCTAAATGCACAAAGGTTGGAGGTAGTGTTCTTAAACGAGCCGAGCCGAGCTCAACCGAAACGAGTAGAAATTAAATGGGCTCGAGGTCGAAAAAGCATTAGGCTTAACGAGCATTATCCTTTGGAATTATTATAAACAAGTATACACATATAAATTTCTTGAATTAATGAGTCTTGACGAACTTTATCGGCTCGACTTAGCTCGAGAACAACCACAAAATAAGTCGAGCGTTTACCATATCAAGTACGCTGGGCTTACGTTTTTTTAAGCCGAGCCAAGTACTCATTAAGTGTTTTCAATCCCACAACCACAAGTACTCATTAAGTGTGTTCAATCCCAGACTCGAAAGTTAACTCGAACATTCTATTGAGAATAATACTGGTATAGTATATTGGTTAAGATATACTAGTATGTGTAACTATATGCTTGATGGTAATGTTGTTAGATGACTGAGAAGTTGAAACGGAGAAATGAAAATTGAGAGTTAAAAACTTTTACGTGAATGAAGAACACATGACATATCATGAACGTGTGTTAGGACATTAATCGAGTTCCTTAGCTATATGACAAGACAAGCAGTCCACAATAAACTTGCTTCTGGGTTAGTCTTCAGACTCATTATCTGCATATCACCCGCATGGTAATACATGAATAACGACACTGATTTAGAGAGTCGGTGCGAGGCTGGCCTGGGCTATATTCGTAAATCGGAAATCAATTAAAGTATTTCATTTTTTGTTTGTTTTTTTAAAAAAATCGATTTTACGTGCACAAAAGAGGAAATCTATGACGTGCACAGAATAGCTAAAACCACTCCAATCACACTTTTTCAGTGACAAACTGAGCTAGTGCCAGTACTACTAAAACACAAAACCCTAACCTTAGCCTACTGTTCATATTTTCCTCCAATTCCCAATTCCCGCCCCGCCATTCGCCACCTTCGCTTCTCAAACCTCCCAAGTAAGTTCTTCTTCCTCGTACAATTCCCTCAATTCGTTTTCAATCTTCCAGTTTTCGTCTTCCATGCTGTTAATCTGTCAACTGCATTGAGATGTAGGGTGTTCCCTTTTCTCGCTTCAATTCTTGTTTTTCTTGTTTCGATTTTACTTGTTTTTCACCCTCTATATCTGTCTGCTCTCGCCGGAGCTTTGGGAAATTCGTGGTAGAATGAATCTTCTGTCGCCTAGTAGTTTGTGTGTTCAGTGTTCACTAGCTTTTGATATTCAGCAAGTCTCTCAGTTCAATGTGAGATACAGCAATCAATTGAACGTTCTATGTTTTGATTTCGTGAGAATTGATACATAGTAGTTGAAACAATTGTGAACTTTCATTTGTTGTCTCTTTTGAAGTTAAAAATTACTGTATCCTGAAGTTTTTGGTTTTGATATTGGGATGGTGTGAAATTCAATCGATAAGTTTCAGTTGCTATGGTTATCTCTAGACTTACGAGCTTCTTGTGTTGTTGATAGTATGGCTGAGGAGAATATCGAGGAGCAGCAGCTGGGTGATGTCCAAGAGATGGATAATGTACAAGAGATAGGTCTGGATGATGTACAAGAGATAGGTCTGGATAATGTACCTGAGGACTCTCCTCCTGTAGAAGAACAAATAGAAGAAGTGCCTCATCCTCAAGAAGAGCAAGTATCTAACCCTCCAGAAGTAGAAGAAGCTTACCTTCCAGAGGAAGAAAAAGAAGCTGAAACACACAATTCAGAGGCTGAATTGAACAATTCAGAGGCTGAATTGAACAATTCAGTTCTCCCTGAGGAGAAAAAATGGCCGGGCTGGCCTGGAGAGAATGTTTTTAGGATATTGGTGCCAGTTCAGAAGGTTGGAGGTATAATTGGACGCAAAGGGGAATTTATAAAGAAGATGTGCGAGGAAACTAAAGCTCGAATTAAGATCCTTGATGGCCCTCATGGAATCACGGAAAGAGCTGTAAGTAATTTTAATTGCTTCAATGATATGATATGAAAAATTTGTTAATCCTGATAGGTTTTTGATGTTTCCCCCAATGAGTTTAGGGAGAATAAAGTAGATTTGAGTATTTAATCCTATGTAAATTGGCTGAGACGCTCATGAAAGGTTTTTGCCTCCCGAGAGCTGCTACCAGCGAATTGGCTTAGTGGCTGCCATTTTTCTATGAATTACTCAACTAGATATTGCAAATAACTCAATTTGGTTTAGTCACACTAATGTCCAGCCATGAAAATAGGAAATATGCACCAATTCTTGGCTTATCCTTTTACATGTACTTTCATAGTCCTTGTAGGTATATGTGCTGATATATCCTTTTAAGGCTGTCATGTGTTTTTTGTCAAGTTTTTTGTCAATTGTCCTATGCATGATAGAGCAAGAAGCACAAGGCTAAACATATACTCCCTCGGTCCAAATCTCAACTTTTCACAATACTTTTTGTTTATCCCAATCTCAACTTCCTATACCTTAAAAAAAAAAACTTCCTATACCTTAAACGGAAAATCTTGCTCTACCGTATTCCTTTGTCACATATTTTATTTGTTTTCTTTCATATTTTTATTCATTCCACGCTAGATTTTTAGAAATATTCTAATTATAAATATAGTTGAGTCTTAAAACCCGGTTGATTGGCGTGTATAGCTTTTGTGCAAAATATTTAGAATTATATAATTCTCACTGATGGTATACCCGACTACTCAAATGCACAATGAGAAACTTTTACACGGTAAGTCAATCTAAACTTGTAACCATTGGAATCCAAAATGTCGAGGTTCTCAAGGAGTTATCTTAAAAGCAAAATGATAATTCGAGCTCAAATTATTATGGGAATTGATTGGTTCTGGAACAAGAACCAAATAGGATGTTGTTCATTTAAACTTCATTCGGAATCAGTTGTTTGAACGTTGAAGAAACTAATATAATAACATCCAGCAGGTTAAAGAAAAGAATTATACCACACAAACGACCCGTTAAGCAAAAGTTCTCTATAGTATGGTGACCAAAATGAATGCGTGCAGGTTTCCCAATTAAGCAAGTTTCAATCCATCAAGTGGCTGAAACAAGAAGAACCAAAGATCCAGACTGCATCAATGGGATTTTTCTTTTACAAGTGCAGAAATGCTCTTCTGACTCTGTCAGATTGATGTTTGTACAGTCATCAGCACCAAGAAGCACTAATCTCATATCTGGTAACTTCAGAACTCGGTCAATTGGTGTGTTGGAGAAGTAGATGAGGTTTACCAAGATAATTAATTATAGTAATAGAACCAGCAAATTCATATTTACAGAGAACAGTAATATGAATATGATTCAAATACGATGAGTCAGTGCGTAAAAGATGACAATATATATCAGTAGCAGCCTTGTCTCTTGTAGCTTAAAATAATTTTATCAAGAGGAAACCGACAATCCCTAGTACTTAACAGTATCTAATGTTGATAATATGTCTCCTGTTTGTGAGAATATGGGTCCATATAATCTTCATGAGCCTCAGCTGATCTTTATTTTTGGTCTCTCATTTACTATAAATGGCGGAAGCCTTTAAAACATGCATCTCTGTTGTGCATGCTCCAAGAATGCTGTTAAACGTCCTCTAACATGAGCTTGAGAAAAACAAACCACTATATGTGGTTAAGACCGAATCTGAGTGATGATTCTGATCCTATCCACCAATAAACCAATTGAAACAAATAATGATAATTATACTCAAAGGAGCACGTGTGCTTCCTTTTTCTATTAAATGTTATATTGAAGCTCAAAATATTGGATTTGTTGTAACAAAAATTAGCAGGGAGAATATGCTTTGTTATTTATTTTGAAGAAACACAGGCGGATTTGCTATAGATCAAGTGTGTCATGGGCAGTTCACTTGCGGTGTGTGTGATGACTAACTAGTTTTCAGAAGGTGACTGTTGAAGCCTATATGTTACCGTGAGCTTGATATTAGATTAATACTGAATTACTGAGCTTGGGTCTTTTGCGCTTGTGGGATTCAGTGTTGAGATTTATTTTTCTAGGAAGACTGAGTTGTGCTGCGCTGTGGCTGCCTTCCGTTCTCCTTCACACAGTAATTTAAATGAAAGCTAGCCCCCACCACCACCAAAAAGTATATGCTTTGGTATTTCACACGTCTGTGCATTCATGAATCAACATTAGTTCTATTGTTTTTATCTTGAGGCCTGAGGCTTGAGGCCTGAGGCCAAATCAATTATTTTGCATGAAAATTCATTATGTGATCTGTATGTGTCCTGTTAGAGTATAAATTAACTCCCTATCCTTACCAGGTACTGATTTCTGCGAAGGAAGACCCCAATCTTTCATTACCACCTGCCTTGGATGGGCTTCTCACAATTCATAAGCGCATCATTGAGCCAGAGTCTGATACATCCAATCCCCAATCAGGTGCAACAGTTTGCACAAAACTTCTTGTGGCAGCGTCACAGGCTGGCAGTTTGATTGGGAAGCAAGGTGGCACCGTGAAAACAATTCAAGACGATTCACACTGTACAATTCGAGTTCTCGGCGGAGGTAACTTTTCTCGTCTGCATGTTTTGTGTAGCTTCCATACTTGTATGGCATATAACGGCACCATGAAGTAGCCTTTTGAGCCCTCTTCAAGAGAGGCTGGTGTGATCTTAAAAAATGCAGAAATCTTTCAAATTACTTGTATTTTAATTCCCTCCTGCTTGTTAAAAAGCTAATATGAAAAGTTACTGGCTAAATCACACGCCTTCTATATTCCTGTATTTTACTTTCTTCGTGCTGGTTGATGATTTAACGTGTCAACAAATCATCTTTGCAGAGAATTTGCCAGTTTTTGCTCTACCAGATGATAGTTTAGTTGAGGTACAGGGGGAGCCTGAAGGTGTTATCAAGGCAGTTGAATTAATTGCTACTCATCTTAGGAAATTTTTAGTAGATCGAAGTGTCGTTGGACTATTTGAAATGCAGGCATGTTGCAAATCAAATTACCATGTTTTGTGACTTTTGTCTTTAATGTCTTTCAGTACTGTACTAATACTGGTTCTTCTCACTTGATCTGGTCAGATGCAAATGGCAAATGCTAGAGGGAACCAAAACAGCCCCCATCAATCCTGGGGGCCTCCACCACCACCTTTTCCCATGAATCCTGTTGGACATGGGTATGAATCAGACCGCCCATTTATGCCTCATCATCAACGTGGCTACGATAATTACTATCCACCTGGAGACATCCCTTCGGAGAAGCCTCCACGGTCAGGCCCTCCATATGGTAGAAGTATGCCTGCCGGAGCTCACACTAATGCACAGCCCCAGCAAGCAGTGATTGCAAAGGTGGGCACTAATGCTTTTATTCACAATTCTATGGTTGTTTTTCTAATTCGGATTAGTAAATGGGAGGCAGTGCAGAATAGTAATTGAAGTTAATTTGATAACTTATTTTCTCAGGCTGTACATGTTAATGGAGTGATAGGTCTACAAGTTGTTTTGCGAAGTGCTTGTTTTGAACAACGGAAATTTTCATGAACACCCGAGTTTATACAGAATTACGCATAAACCCCAGCTGTTAAAAGGTCTAAAAGATTAGTCCCCTTCGCTAAGCAAAAATTAACATCAAGTCCATCTGTTAAGCTCTTCACTGAACTTACAAATTTGCCCACAAGTATATTTTTGAGAATAATATGTTAAAATTGTTAAAGAAAAATAAGAACTTGCCAATGCTGGCAGCTGCTGCTGCTCCACATCTGGCGAAGATTTAAGCTCAGATCTGAGCTTAAAAGCTCCATATTGGAGCACACTCCAGTGAGCTCTCCTGTGCGGAGCTTAGCTGCCCCATTCCCGGAGCTTTAGGCTCTGATTTGGAGCTCCTACAGCTTCCTGTGGCTAAGCTTGAATCTCCAATCGGAGGTCTATGGCCGGGATCAATTGAGCTCCGTTAATGGCCTATTGTCGGAGCTCTCTGACCTGTAGCTTTGGCTTCCTGCCGCCAGAGTAGTTTTTTCTTTCTTCTAGAAGTTCATTTTTTGGTTCATTTTGTTTTTCTTTCTTCAGCTTATTCACTGAAAAGGTGTATTCTAGACTTTTGGGGGTCTTTATATTACTTCCTCCGTCCCATAATACTGTTTACAGTTGCTTTTTGAGTGGTAAAATAAGGATTGTGTTACTTTTGAATAAATAATGACAATGTGTTGGAGAAATTGATTTGTTAATAGGTAAAGTAATTCGGGGGTTGGACAAATAAATTTATTATTATAATTTTGCCAAAAATGGAAATGTAAACCTTTGACTAGGATGCCAAAAATGGAAACTGTAAACCTTATTCAAGGGCGTGGGAAGTAGGTTTTTAACGGTTGGGGTGCAGGTATATATTACATGGATGATCGTTACTACCCATGATGATAAATTCTCTCTTGAAGTGCTATTTATTGGTCTCTCTCTGTTCAGAAGTAACTTCTTGTTTTTGCTGCTTTTCTGTATCGTATCTTGTAGGTGACACAGAATATGCAAATTCCATTATCGTATGCCGATGCTGTCATTGGTCTTAACGGCGCAAATATTAGCTACATTCGTCGAGCTAGTGGTGCAACCATTGCCATACAGGAAACAAGGGGAGTTCCTGATGAGATGACTGTTGAAATAGATGGTTCGGCATCAGAAGTCCAGACAGCACAACAATTGATACAGGTTCATTGAGTTTCTTGTGTCATTGATTTTCTTGTTATTAAATATTATGTTTAGGTTTTGGCCTCAATTATTATAGTCACTATAAGTAGCATAATATGAACTTTTATGTTTTGTTTATATTGAATTTGTGCTGAATGTTGAAACCAAAATACAATTCTGTATTTTGTTGTTGTTTGCCAGTAGAATCAGATACTTAAGACTGGTTTTTCTTAAATGCATCGTTCCCATTACATGATAAAATGCAGAATTCTATTGCTGGTTTCTTGTGTTAAATGTTACGTTTATGTGTTGGCCTCAATATAGGCAGATGTATAATACTGCATAGCGTTATATAAACCGTTTATGTTTTGTGTTTTTTTATTGAATTTGTTCAGAATGTTGAAAATCCAAAATACACTTCTATCTTTTTTTTTTTGTTTGGCGATAGAAACTGGATTTTGTGACATTTCTTGTTATTCTTAAATGTTCCCATTCCATTATAAAATGCAGAATTCTATTGCTGAAGCGGTAAGCAGTCAGAACCCTAGTGGTGCTCCACCAAGTCAAGGCTATAACCCGTACCCATCCCAGGGAACTGGTTATGCATCGCATGGTACGGGTTACGCATCTCAACCACCTAATCCTGGTAGCCAAGCTGCCCATGCACCACCTGGTGATTATGGTTCCATGTATGGTGGAAATTATGGTTACTAGAAAATTCTGTAATGCTGCTGCTGTCGGTTTTTTGTGTTCAGCGATGGTACACTTTTCATTGGAGAAATCAAAGATATTCAAGTCTTACTACTGTTGTATTAGATAGATGTCCATGACTATTTAACCGGTTTTTACATTACTGTTTGAAACTTCATGACCTTTTTCCTCCATTGTTTCTAGTTATATGCGCAACACAACTGTACTTACCTGGTACTTACATTTTGCGTTTACATAATTTTTATTTTTTTGGCACGGATTATACAGTAAAACGTAAGGAATGGTGCATTATTACTGGAACGGAGGTAGTATATTCTTATTAAAACATACATATGAGGAAGTAAGGGCAACACGATATAAGGTAAGTATGCCACATTAAATTCAGTATCCCATCATAGGGCGAAACGCAAAAGTCCTGTGTATATAAGTGTGCAACAGAACCTTCGTTTTTCACCATTATTGGGTGGTGTGGTGCTGCATCAGCGGCTGTGTCATCTGCGCTTCTTAATGTTTCATCGAAGTAATTAAAGCCGAGCGTGAGGTCTACTGTTACTTCAGCTTCGTCTTCGGGCTCCCCGTTGAAATTGGAGGCTCCATGTGGTCATATGTATTGTGGATCTGTGTTGGGATTTTCAGACTTCTCCCTCCTCCAGTGAAAGCTCGGTTCTTCTCAATTTAATTTCAGTTTCGTTCAGTTGACTTCAAATTTGTACTTCACTTCAGTTAACTTCATTTCAGAAATTCTCAGCTGAAAATAACGGAGCCTCAATTCAAATTTGTACTTCAATTCAGAAATTCTCAGCTGAAAATAACGGAGCCTCAATCCGGGAACAAGGCAAATTATAGTAGTTTCAAGTTAACCTGAACAATCTGTTTTCTTGAAATCCACCTGGAACCTGTAAAACAGGAATATCGTATATAAGGAAACACACAACAGTTTGGAAACAAAGAAAAGAACAGACCAAGATTTCGAAAAATATAACTTATTCTCCTATTAGAATGTGAACAAATTCTGTTCCACAGTATATTTAAGTATGACAGATACACATACACTGATTTTCTGAGTCTTTCTCATACCCTGCAGTTTCTTTTTCCTCCCAGTTAGACCAGACATGGACCCGTACAGTGTTCTGATTTCCCGCAACGACGAAAAGTTCAAGATCAGAATGAATTCTTCATGGGAGAGGTTTCCCCAGTATCATCATTCCGAAGGCTATTGCATCGACCTGATCTTTACCTGCAAAACCGTAGTCCAAGATTGGGTTGTCGGACCGGATTACATGTACTTCCTTCAAGAGCGTCTGCCGGACACATCCCAACGTGCACCAACATCCATCTCCACATTGTCAAATTTTTTTGTTGTTGGACCGGGCAAAAAGTTTGTACGGAGTTGGTAGACGGCTTATGCAAGGTTATAGCATGCCAAATGAATAAACATCGATGGTCTGTACCCGAGCCCAACCGTTACACGATGATCTTACGAGCTGGCGAGCTGCCACAGACATATTGAAGATAATCGTAAATTTACCCCCTGGACATGATAGCTTAAACCTCCAAGCAGATTTTGTTAACATGATCTTCAACTACATTCCGCCAGAGAGCGTTCAAGTTCCACATATGGTTCCTGCGACAGATGAAGCTATCATGAAATTGGAGCGCAGGGTAATGTCTGCATCTGATTTGATTGTAAACGGAAAGGACTGAGCAATTTGCTTGGACGATCTTACAGCAGGTTCTGAGGCAGTTATTATGCCGTGCTCACACACGTTTCATAGAGATTGCATTGAGACGTGGATCAGGACGAGCCATTATTGCCCTCTATGCCGATTCAAGATGCCAGCGGTGAATGATGAGCTGACTAGCTAGCTGAACCTTGTTAGTTGTTATCATTAGATCAGAGTTAAAATCTTCCAGTTGGATTTTCTTGATGTAATTGATTAGCTAGGCTTCATTAGTGAATGCATGTACGTATATTGATCTTCATGGTAGCAATTTACAATTCATATTGTTTTTCAGTTTATATAATTGTCTGCCAATGTTATCCAGAAACTAGCTAATACAATCCGATCAAATGATGATATCATTGGTAAAGCAGCGGATCATTGATCAAACTCAGGGAATAGTTTGGTGAACTCACAAGCAAACAACAATGGCAGGTGAAGATAAATTGCAGTTGAGAGAGAAGTAAATAAAACTGCTGTTGTTATTGAAGAAAATGTAATATTGTGTTACGGAGAAAATGAAAGAAGAACAAGAGAATACAGCAGGGAAAAGATTAGAGAAAATGAAAGAAGAACAAGAGAATACAGCAGGGAAAAGATTAAGTTACAAGCTAAACTAGATTAGCAACTAAACTCTAAACAAACATCTCCAATGACTTGGTTAAGCAATAAGGCGCCAGCTTCTTCATTCAAACTGTCACAGCTGGCACTGCTTCCGTTCTCTTCCTTGTTGTTGGTGTGTCTCTCATGATCACTTCTTGCTATATTCTGAGAAATGAAAATACGCATTGAATGACAAAATCGAAAGTATCATCACCAAAATATATAACTCCGACTCCAACAATATTCATGGCATGGCATGGCAGGAAAGTATGAAGTGATGAATACTTCATTTACCTTCGTTTGGTTCACAATCATCTAGCAATGGTGACACTAAACTTGTGACATAGACTTGTGTTCTTGAAATCCAACCAGGTATTACGACCGAATGCCTGCAAGAGTTTCTTTTCGGATCATATACTATGGTAGGTTTGTCTCTGAATTCATGTCTCATCAAAATTTCTCCCTCTTCTGGCAACCATATGGGGATGCCCAAATTTGGTTCAAGCGGTAAAACACTGATCATTTTCTCCCATGACGACTCATCTTTCAAAACCCACATGTACAGTCTACTTGCCTCACAGAAAACCAGACAAATGCGTTCCTCAAACATTTCCAAGACTATCGAGGATGGCTCAATGATCAAGGAACTTGGTGGTGGCTCTATCATTCCGAAAAGCTCAGTTCCTAAGTCAAAATAGAAAAGTGCCTTCTTAGAGGGACCAGTTGTGACCATCCAGTAGAGCTTCCCGTTCGCAAACTTCCCTGGTACGTCACACATCCCCAAATCCACCGCCAACGACTTAATTGATGTTTTCCTGGAATTACTTTTCAAACTATACAAGTATACATGTTTCAAGGATGGATAATTATGAAAAGGGTGTACCACGACAAACTTGTAATCGTCACCGTAAAAACCAAATCCGTAGCAGTAACTCAAATAGTATCTGCAACTCAAATAGTTTAATACGCCGTTCATGCAAAACAATTCTCTGGACATTCTTGTTGATGGATTCCACACGAACACATGCATGCTTTTTTCCCTTCTTGAATATTCTACCGCGAACACAGGCTTTTCGATCAATATTGCACAACAGAGTCCATTACAGGAACCAATGAATTGGAGATCGGTCGAATGAGTCGTTACCCAGGGATAGTAAAACTCAGGTGCTGTATCATCTGATTTATTATTCAGTAAGGCCTTCAAATAATATTGGCTTAACTCGAAGCGAGGATCATCTGGGGTCCGGACTTTAAAAATAATGCGAACATTATCTGTCTTCTTCTTTGAAAAATCCAACTGCGATCCAATGAACGATTTACTTGAGATCAAAGCACACCATGATTTAGAAACGCACCTGAACTTCAAAATTGATTCGACTGGCGTTCGTATTAAGATTTCTGTAACCAAATCTTCCGGGATTTCGTAGATTTCAGCTGAATTAGCTTTCGGTGATTTAATCTCCATTGTGTTTTTTATGAATTAATTAGGGTTTTCTCTGTTGACTTAGTCGTTCTGATCACAACATAGCAAATATATAACCAGGAAACGTATCAACCTTGCTACGAATGTCTTTTGCGGCTCGGGAGCCCATTAAACATCAGGAGTCCAAACCCAATGAAATTAGTTTTTTTTTTTTAAACGACAAATTTAACAAATACTAATGTTTTATAACTTTATAATTACAATTACTTACACTTAAATTAATCTTATAACTCCAAATAAATCCACCTCTGTTAGGGTTCGAACCCACATTCCAATAGTGACATGTTTGGGAGACGACAACAAATTCCGGTGTTCTTTATACACATGTCACCGAAATCTCAAGATGAAGTTCAATATTGTAGTACTTGCTTCTGGCAGGAACTTTGGTTTTCCATCTATGATTTAGTCTAGTATTATATGTGAGTATCTTAACCATTCTCTTGATTATGATACTTATAATCATGATCATGGAACAAATGGTTTGGTCGGAATTTGGATCATATAGTTGAAGAACATTGATCATTCTAGAACGGTATATAATCCTGTTTAAAGAACAGTTTATAGTTATGTTATTATTTTTTATATTTATTGAACTTCAAAATTGTTAATACATGTATATATTCACATATCATTGGAAGTAATCATCGAAATGGGTGAAGTTATAGCTTACTGTTTAACTGATTAGTTCTGTCGAAGGTATTCGACACGGCCCACAGTGTTTTGAAACTCACCGACGTGACAAATTTTCTCTATTGTGACTCGAAACGAGAATCAAGTGATTAAAACACCCGAGATCAATTCACTTATCGATCTTGTTTTATTTCATAAATGTTTATTTTTTACTCCTGCGATTTGATAAATATGACTAAATAAAATTGATGGTTCAGGAAAATAGATGTTATTTCATCTACTAAGTTTTGCTGCGTTAGAAACAGACCATTGACATTCTAATAATCTGGAAGAACATAATCCTGTTAAATATTAAAACCAAACTGAGCAACGACTGTCGGAGAATATGAAATAAGAGAATCTCGTTAATAACCAAAATAAAGAAGTTAATGCTGAAACAACTCACTTATAGATCTTGTTTTATTTCATAAATGTTTATTTTTTACTCCTACGACTTGGTGTGAATATGACTAAATAAAATTGATGGTTCAGGAAAATACATGTTATTTCATGTACTAAGTGTTGCTGCGTTATAAACATACCATTGACATTCTAAAGATTTGAAAGAACATAATCCTGTTACAAATAGTTTAGAAAGACCACCCATAGTGGTCTTTTATTAAAAGACCACCACCAAGATCCACATTTCAATTCTCGCGGGTCGGGTCTGGGTCACGGGCCGGATTTTTTTTTTGATGGATCCAGTATAAATAGGGTTTTTACAGTTTTTTTTTCATTATTCACCATCATCAGGAGAAGGTGAAACGTTTCTTCTCTCTCCCCTCTCGTTCTCTCTCTTCTCTCTCTTTTCTCTCTCTCTTCACGAATCCAACACACAGTGCAATTCCAGTCGGTTTTTGTGTGTGGTTTCGTCTGTTTTGTAGTTTTTTACAGCGTTTGTGTGGTGGTGTTGAATTTTCGATTTCAGTTTGTGGTGGCATGGCCGGAATTGGGGAGGATATTGGCCGGAATTCGTCCGAGGAGAGGCCGACGACTAGTAATGGTAAGTTCGACTGCTTGATTTTGAGTTTAGTTCGGTCGATTTAGCTTTTGTTGATTTCCGTTAGGGTTTTTCTGTTTCTTCTTCATTTTTGTTGTGTTCAATTGTTTGATGTGTTGTGTATTTTGATTTTACAGTAGCAGGTGGTGAAGATGTTGAGGATTCAAGCCATAAGGATGGTGAGGATGCTAATGTAGAAGGTATTTTTATGTTTTTTCTCTTTTCGATGCTTTGTTGTTTTGTAATATGCCTGTTTTTACATATGCTAATGTAGGATGGTTGTTTATGATCTACTTGAATATGTATTGTTATGTATTGAAATAGTTGTGGTTCTGTGAGAAGAAGGGAGGCTTTGATGATGTTGATGTTTCTGTTTTAGAATATGCATTGTTGTGTTTTAGAATATGTATTGTTATGTATTGAAATAGTTGTGGTTCTGTGAGAAGAATGGAATATGCATTGTTTGTGTTTTAGAATATGCATTGTTCTGTTTTAGAATATGTATTGTTATGTATTGAAATAGTTGTGGTTCTGTGAGAAGAAGGGAGTTCTGATGATGATGTGTGGTTTTTGGGAATGGAATATGTATTTTGTTTGTGTGTTTTGGAATAGGTGAGATCTGTGTGTTAAGCATGCTTTGCTTTTGTGCCATTTTTTAATATGTTTTTTTGTGTTTTGGAGTAGTTGAGAAGACGAAGAAGAAACCGAAGAATAAACCAATTAAACCAGTGAAAGATGCAGTGAAGAGGGTGATGAAGCCTATTGAGCGCAGAAAAAGGAAACGAGCAGAGGATACCGGAGAGGCGGAAGGTACTGGGAGGAGAGGGAACCTTCGGGATATCCCAGAATGTTATTCAATTGCCCGGTGAAGACAATGAAGGAGAAGGTTGGGATGTTTTTGTGTTTCTTTTACTGGGTTTTGATACTATCTGTTTTTGTTTGAATATAGATGTTGTTGTGTGTGTATATAGGTGGTGTTATGTATGAATATAGGTAGTGTCAACTGTGGATGGGGTTCTTTTGTAGTCTTTGTAACAGGAGAGGTTCTGTGAGAAGAGGTGAGTTTTCTGATGGGGGTATGTTTTTGTCTTAGGATTTTTTTTCTTTGGTGACCTTTTGTTAAATAGGTATTGCTATGTCTTGTAATAGGTGAGTTTCTGTTGGAAGAGGTGAGATTTATGATGGTTGTATGTTTTGATATAGAATATGTATTGTAGTGTTTTGGAATAGGTGTTGTTATTTGTTTGAATATGTACTGATATTTCCTTCTTTCTTTTTTTTTTGTAACAGTGATTAGTAGGGGTCTGAAATCTGGGTGTTCTGTGAAGAACTTGTTTAACGTTGTTAAAGGTTTGACGGAGGCACAGAGAAGGAGTGTTCGAGAGATTGGTTTCGGAGGCTTGTTGAAAAATCGAAGACCACATCCACAACACAAAACCAAGGAACAAGCACATAATATGATATCCTGTTTTAGAACTCACTACAAATCGTTGTTGTTTATTAGTTCTATATCTACTGTTATGCATTAAAACACATGATGACATGTGGTTTGTTTAAAAACCACCGGATTTTGGATGTTGTTTATTTTTCAAATAGTTTCTGGTTCTATTCTGAAAAATATATTACGTGGTTCCAAATATGTGGTGTTGAGTCATTAAATATGTGATGTACTGTATTACAATATGTATTTATGTATCTGTGATGAACTATTTTAAAACATCACACTATCAATTTTGAGGCAGAACAATACCTATTTACATGACATAAATTACAAGTCCAAAACTTGTCTACTTGAAGACAGCACACTACCTTTTCGGATACACAACAATATCTATTTTGCAAATATGTGGTCTTATACTCTTTCAAAAAAGACTACGTTGTGTACTAAAAATAGGTGATGAGCAATTTGAACACATCACACTCTCAATTTTGAGACAGAACAATATCTATTCCAATAACTTTTAATGATCGAGCTATTTGAAAACATCACACTATCAATTTTGAGACAGAACAATATCTATTTAGATGACATATATTCAAAGCCAACAAAACTTGTCTATTTAAACGCAAGTTGTCTGCCAACGAAAAATATATTGAAGAATCCAAGCTGAAATAACTACAAAACTACTTTATCTTCGATCTTATTCTTGGCCTCTTCGTATTGGGCTCTGCTGGAGGGGGAGGGACATCAACATCCTCGGCTTCTTTCTGCTTGCGACTATATGTTCTATTTCCACGGGATGTCCCAGTTGCTTTCTTGCTTTGCTGCTGCGCACGAACTTTGGCATCATGCTCCACAGCTTTTGCAAAACTGATCAATGTGTTCTTCCTTTTTTGTCAAGTGCCCTTGCATCTGCGATAACATCACCCCTTCTCGGATTCACATCCGCAAGCAGAATGGAGCCCAATATTTCAAGACGAAGTTTACGCCTGTCCACCACCTATTTTCAAACATCACAACATCAATTTGGAGACACAACAATACCTACTTAATTGACATATTTAAAAGCACAAATAACTTGTCTATTTGAAAACAGAACACTATCATATATTTATGGACATAACAATACCTATATCAAGACAGAACACCACCTACGTGTAAACAAGTATCACATGTGGTTTTTCTCATCCATTATAATATACATATCACATATTTAGGTACAGAACAATAGATATATTCATACACAACATCAAAAACACAGAAAACTGTATGAAAACTCACCACATATCAGACATAAAACCACATATTTATGGACATAACACTACCTATATCAAGACAGAACACCACCTACGTGTAAACAAAGTATCACGTACGGTTTTTCTCATCCATTATAATATACATATCACATATTTAGTTACAGAACAATAGCTATATTCTTACAGATCAATAGCTATATTAAACCATAGCACCACCTATTTAGAAACTCAACACCATCTATTATAAAACTAAACACAACATGTCCAAAAACAGTATATAAGAACACAACAATACCTATTTCAAAACATAGCACCACCTATTTATATACTCAACACCATCTATTTTAAAACTAAACACAAACATGTCCAAAAACAGTATTTAAGAACACAACACCTATTTCAAAACATAGCACCACCTATTTAGAAACTCAACACCATCTATTTTAAAACTAAACACAACATGCCCAAACACAGTATATAAGAACACAACAATACCTATTTCAAAACATAGTACCACCTATTTATAAACTCAACACCACCTACGTGTAAACAAAGCGAGGAAGGACACAGAACAATAGCTATATTAAACCAAACCAATACCTATATCAAAACACAATACCGCCTATTTCAACACGCGTAAAACATCGAGCGAGGAAGGAAACAGAAACAATAGCTATATGAGTAATCAAAATAAAGCAAAACGAACAGATCACAATGCAACAAACCAATACCTATATCAAAACACAACACCGCCTGTTTCAACACGCGTAAAACATCGAGCGAGGAAGGAAACAGAACAATAGCTACATATGAGTAATAAACGTAATGCAGTGTGAGCGATGTTACCAGAAAATACATCTCCATCTTCATTATCAGCTTCATCTCCAGCTTCATTAGCAGTTTCATCTCCATATGTCAGAAACAGAGCTGGATCGGTGTTATCAGCTTCATAATCTTCTTTCAACGTTGCTATATGTTGGTGAACGAGGTGGCAAATCAATCGGATCAACGTTTTAATCGTCGATATTCATTGATTCCGGCAACATCGAGCAAGAGCAGATCTTCAATTTTCCGATCGGAGAGAGAGAAGAGAGAGAATAGAGAGAGAGAGAGGTGAGGGAAAAAAGGGGGGGTCTAATGAATGCTAGGGCAAAAAACGGGGGTTTGGGGTTTTTATTTATAACCCGGTTTGTGACCCGTTTAGGCGACCCGGATCCGCGAATTTTGGAGGTTTATGGTGAATTACACTATAATGCACTAAGGAAGGTGGTCTTTTAATAAAAGACCAAAGTAGGTGGTCTTTCCGAATTGTTTCTCATTACAATCGTTCGACATATTTCTAATTAATGATTAATCAAATATTTTACGAGCCTTAATACAGAGGACATAATCACCTATGACGGAAATCGAACTTGTGACCTCTTGGATCCGAGGTATCTCAGTTTGACACTCGGCTATAAACGCTTTGACATTTTTAACTTTCTATTCTCTGCAGATATTAATTAAGATAAGATAAAATATACATTTATTTAGTCTTTATATAATTTTTTTTAGATATAATTTTTACAATTGCAATGTTTGACAAATTTATAATCAATAATTAATCAAATATTATACAAGCTTCAATACAGAGTATATAATCACCCAATTGCGGGGTATAATCACCCATGACGGAGATCGAACCCGTGACCTCTTGGATCCGGGATGTCTCAGCTTGCCACTCGGCTAAAAAGATAGTTTTTATATAATTAATCATATATTGTGTTACGTTGGAATAATTCTTTTGCTTTAGCGGTTTTAGGCTCTGTTCAGTTCACCTGAAAACCTCTGAAAATTTCTGAACTGAACTGAACTTCCTGAACCTGAACTGAACTGAACTGAACTTAATGGACCTGAACTGAACTGAACTGAAATTAAGTTGAATTGGACTGACCTTAGTTAATCTCTAGGTGCAATTCTGAGACATTTTTGTATGATGTACGTTGGAATAATTCTTTTGGTTTTTCGTTTACTTCAAGTGTCACTGAAATGAAACTTTCAACTTCCTATATTTTGTAGACGTATTTATTCTTGAGTTGAAAAGTAAGGAAAACGATGAATTATACTTTCAATATGAATGTGAAAAGTAAAGTAAGTTGTAGTTAGAGATTATTGGCCATATATATGTGTGTCATGACATGCAAGAATTTTCGTAAAATTTTGATTTTTTTTAATACTGAAAAAAAGTGTAAGTGAAACCACAAAATGTCTTGCAACATATATATGTAGCTTAAAGAGTCAAACAAGTACAGTATTCAATGGCTGAAATTACATTAGATCGAACAAATAAATTAAAAGGCCTTAAAGCTGAAATTTTTCGTATAATTTTGATCATAATTAATATTCCAAATTAGCTGATTAATATCAGCTATTATTGGAAATGTCGCATACAGATGACTTCTCCGGCAAATCCTCACCGCACCCGTTACAATTGCCCAGAAATCTCCCCATTTTTTATTACAGCCAAGCAGTACTTGTGTAGTTGTGTTTGCAAGCTGGCAACATGAAAAATATTGACAATGCGAAAGTCAAAAATAACTAATGCCCAACATGTCTGGACTTCCATTCTTGTTTGGGATGTTCGCTCCGTCCAACAATCCGTCCGCGTTAAGTTAAGTGAGTGGGAAAAAAAACCTCTTGAGTGTTTACTTGGGAAGCACATACTTACAGATAGATGGTAGTTACAGGATTTGTATTAATTAGAGCTATTGGACTTATTTTACTTAAATGATATATAGGGATATAGAGTAAGTAATACAATAAATTAATGTACACAGGGTATTTATAGAAAGATATAGCTTAATTGGTGGCATGAAGAATCTTCAGAACTACTCTTGCAGTAGATAGATTGCCGTAAAAACTTTTTAATTTGGTTGTTTATCATACACA
>JAYMSL010000448.1:0-24521 GCA_036897195.1 Plantago coronopus
CTATTTGATAAGCTCGGCCTGTTTTTTAGGGTCGGTTCGTTTTTGCTCAACCCTAATTGTGAGGTTGATTTCAAATTACCAAGTGCAATTATGATTCAAGATCGGGTTATAATGCCACCCACAAACGGAACTGTTCAAGGGGTAAATGATTATGTGATGTCATTATTACCAGAAGACTCATATGAATTCATGAGTTCCCATAGTATCTGCTCGGATGAAGATGACTCTTTTAATCGTGAATATGTCTACTCAGTTTAATTTTTTTAATACAATAAATCATATGGGATACCAAACCACATCATCCGACTTAAAATAGGATTGTGTAACGGCACTCCATTGATGGTGTCGGAAATTGGAAAACATGTCATTAGGGGAAAGAATAAGATGATCACGTGGAAGAATGTTGGTCAAGAGGTCCTGCATCCCACACATTGCAACAAAGGGCAGTGACAGTCACTCGATCGCTCAGGTTGGGCTATACTTACCCAAACCTATTTTTAGTCATGGTTAGTTGTACGCTGCATTTTCAAGAGTTACCAAGGCTCTGTTCTTTTCAATTTAAATTTAGTTCCATCTCAGTTCACTTAACTTCAGTTTTGGTTAGTTCAAATTTGTATTTCACTTCAATTAACTTCAGTAAAGTTCTGAAATTCTCAGCTGAATAGAACAGAGTCTAACAAGAAAAGATTGAAGGTGCTCACATTGGATGAAAAATGACATCCAACAGACTCCACGATGAACCTGGTTTGCAAATAGGTCCTCACTAATTTATGAGGTAAGTCTTTCAATGAATGACAAATTTTTGATCTTCGCTTCTTTGGTGTTATTGTCTTACTGACTAACTAACGACCTTTTCACGTTTACTTATTTGTTTTATACGTTATATGAGTTAGAATCGAACCGAGAATGATTTTATTTGTTTGTAACTCTATTGATTTTCAATGTACCATATAAACATCTTTCCTAATGATTCCTACTCTATACTTTTTCAACATATAATTTAAACAATAAAAAAAAATCATGCCGTGGCAACGCCACGGGTTAGGACTAGTGAGGATGTGTTTCAGATCAAGAATGAAAGGAAGTTAGGAAGACGGCACAGTAGATAAAAAATAGGGTTTTGGGATGAGATAGTGGACCAGACTTCTCTCCTACTTGATGGGCCTCTATTTGGCATTTGCACAATTGCACTACAATCTAAAACAATTTTGAATTGCACTTTCAATTCATATTTTCCTAAAATAAATGTAAACTAATAATAAGTACTATAAAGGTGTATACATTGACGTTATATTTTATTATAATAATATGGTATACCGATTTAATCCGGCTTAAACGGTTAAACCGGTTGAACCCCGTTAAACCTTAACCCGAAGGTCACCGAGTTAACCTCCGGGTCCCGGTTTTAAAACATAGTTTCAACCTCATATCTTCACGATTTCAAATTGTAGGGAATGCTTTTGTTATTTCAGCTTTTGATTTTGTTTTCGTAAACCTGATATGTAATAGTTGATTATTATTTATTCTCATTTGAGATTGATTGAATGATTAAGATGGTTTCTTCAACTTGAAACAGATCTAAACAGCTAAAGCAGTCATCAGATTTGAATCGACGAAGATAGGTTCATCTCCTCGTTTAGTTGGTTTGTTCGGATTTTGAGTTGGGATATTCCGTATTCATAGCCACCCATTTTGTAGCAGAGTCTTAACTAACTGGTAAGAATCTTCAAACAATCTGCTTGATTAGTTAATTTTGTTGTTCCATGTGTGCCTTATGATTACTCCTGACTGAAGTATACCTAATTAATCTGTTTTTTACCCCAAGTTTTGCGTAGATGTTTCGTTTGTTAGACACAAACAGATGTTGTGCCTGTCATTTTGAGTCGATTATTTAGTTTTTAACTTACACTAAACATGCAAATGATTCTGGTTCTATTAGATGTAAAACTATAATTAATATATTTAATTATGACTAAAATTTTATGTTATATATTTTCCTCCATTTGTATCACTCTATAAACTACATTAATGAACATATCCGATTCACATATATATATTGATTCAATATTCCATAAATAAAATTATATGATCAAACTCAATATAAACTCTAGCTGATTCTTAGAGAATGTGCGGTTACACATAAGCTGATATTCGGGTATGAGGAGACTTCTCAAAGATCCTCCATTTTGAAACTCGGTCGCTTGTGGGTCGAGCCCTGTCCCTTAGGACTAAAGCGGATATTTTTAAGTTTACGCTAGCTGCAATTATCCAAATGAAATATTGGACTCCACAAATCAACATTTGTAATTATCCGCACATTTTGTCCTCACTGGTGTGCGCACCGGGATACTTCCTAAAAGGTCACCCATCATAAAATTTCTTAATAGCAAATGTGCTTAACTCCATAAGTCTTATAGATGGATTTTCGAAAAGAAATGTACTCCCTCCGTCCAGTCAATAATTTCTCACTTTCCTTTTTAGTAGTCCAATACAAAGCTTCCCATTTCCATTTTTGGACATGTGGTCCCTAATCTTTATCCACTCATTTAATTACAACACACCAAAAAGTACTACAACTACTCCACCTACAATATAATACTCCATTTTCCTTATTTTGTTGACTAAAAATACAATGAGAAACTTCTCCTTGGACGGAGGGAGTACATATTATTGGTACATATAACATTCTCAAATCATTTGAGCAATCAGAAACTTTGGGGTGTTCTTGAACTGGACAACATCTTTATCGTACCTTTTTGGGTATGTTCGACTCTCTTATGTGTCATTTGTAATGATCCAACCTGGCCCTTGACCCTTGCGGCTGACCCCCGACCCGGGTGATATGTTGACTCTACAAACCATTACTTGTCAAATTCCACACTCTTTGTCCTTAATCATGTGTATATTAGGAAATTTCTCAGTGGATACACATCCTGAAATTGTTCTAAATTAACCAAGCACATTTGATTCTAGAATTCTTATTGATATGATTCTAAAAAGTAAGGTGTATATTGTAGGTATAGGTAACGTTATCAGTCCATGTAGTCGTAATACCACGAGGCTCATTTTGGTTTCGATCGTATATGAGTACACGTTCGATCCCTTTGCATTTAATTCATTATACTTCCGTAATATGCTTATGCTTTCACATACGTTCAGATATTTATGTAGACACGTGTTTTTTTTAGTGAGGGTAGACACGTGTTTTAACAGCGATATTGTTTGTGGAAGAAAGGAAATACTTGGTGAAGCAATGATACCAAACTGGCAAATTATAATAACAAAGCATAAGATTATTGTATATGCAAGTAATTCATAGCTGGTTTACGAGTATAAGTAGTAATATGAACCTAGACGGTACGGAACTCAAAAAAATAAGAAAAATTAGAAGTTTTTATTAGAACCGAAGAAATATAAAATTAAATTCAAGGTAAAATATAACGTGAGCGTATCTCTCTAAAACTAGAATAAAATTAAATTAAATTTCTCTCTTCTGGTATAAAAAGAGAAAGAAAAAGAAACCTAATACACAATTTAGACACAAAAACACTCTCTCCCGGCCACCGTACAACGCAGCACACATTCCCGTTAACCACCGTTTCCGTTTACTCAGCCGTCTCAGAACAAGCTCAACCCTCCTCTCCGGGTCTCTTAATTGCGGAGGACCACTCTGATTTGCTCAACTTGCGCTCACGAAAAGGTAGCTTACAGGGTTGGATCAAATTTTATTCGATTTGATCAGTTGTGTTTTTGATTCTGTTGTTAATTTCCGCTTTAGCTTCGTCGCTTCACTTTTTTTATGCTAATTCTTGCTTTTTATTAAGATTCTCGTCTGCTTTATGCCCACCAAATGCTCGCTGTATTGCCATTTAAACATTTTGTTGATCTTTCCTATAGTTTTATTGCTTTTGGAGGAATCAATGTAATTATTAGGGTTCTTGTTGTTTCTGAATGCGATAGATTATCAGTTGTTGTGTGCACGGTGTCAATTAATACTGGGTTTAGAAGTTACCTTGTTTTGTTCAGTTTTCTTAACATCATGCCGTGTTTAGTTGTTTAGCTTAAACTGTCTTCGAGATTTATCTTGTTTGATAACATGATAGCTAACTGAGAAAATCAGGATTTTTTTTCTGTTATTATTATTGAGAGTTCCTTTCTGTGATAACATAGATATACTAGATTAAGATGTTGCTTTGTTCATTTTTTCACATCATTAATGGTGCATTAGCTAAATGCTAATTTTGCCACAGCATTAAGATGCACACAGTATGCACAATATGTGTGCACACAATATGCACACAGTCTCTCTAGTCTCTCTACCTTTGTCTGTTATTAATGTTGAGAGTTCCCTTTTGTGATATAACATTGACGTACTAGATTAAGATGTTGCTTTGTTTTGTTAATTTTTACACAGCATTATGGTGCATTTAGCTAAATGCTAGTTGAGAATTATCTTGTTTGGGAACATGATAGCTAACGGTGGTGATGATCAGATTTTGTTCTTGTTGATGCCAAGAGCTTCTCCTTTCTGCCATAAATAATCTGATAAGTTGTATGTATGTAGATATATGGTTGTTTAATCACTAGTTTTTCTCTTTCTGTCCTGTAGAATCACTGAAGACATGGAGGAAGCCGCACCCATAGCAGCGAATGTGGCTGGAGCGATAACTACTGCCCTGGACTGGAGATCCTCCCCAGATGCACGTGCAGCCGCTCACTCCTTCTTGGAAACCATAAAAGCTGGAGATGTACGCTTATTGGCTAGCACATCATTTCTTTTGGTAAAGAGAGACTGGTCTTCTGAGATCCGTTTACATGCTCTCAAAATGCTCCAGCATCTGGTGAGGGTTCGTTGGGACCAGTTAAATCTGGAGGAGAAAAGGAACTTCACTAATGTTTCTCTCGGTTTAATGTCTGATGCTGCAAATCCTCAAGAGCAATGGCCTTTGAAAAGTCAAACAGCTGCTCTAGTTGCTGAGATTGTGAGAAGAGAAGGTCCAAGTCTGTGGCAGGAACTTCTCCCATCTATAGTCTCTCTTGCCGACAATGGTCCTATACAAGGAGAGCTGGTTTCTATGTTGCTAAGGTGGCTCCCGGAAGATATTACTGTTCATAATGAGGATCTGGAAGGTGATAGACGCAGGCTTTTATTGCAGGGGCTAATGCAGTCTTTACGAGAAATACTTCGTCTACTGTATTCTTTGCTTGAGAGGCATTATGGAGCTGCAGTGATGGAAGCTGGGCAACAGCAGATGGATGTGGCAAAACAACATGCAGCAACAGTTGCAGCTGCTGCCAATGCAGTTAATGCATATGCTGAATGGGCTCCCTTACCCGATCTTGCAGCAAGTGGAATCATTAATTGTTGCAGATTCTTGCTTAGTTCACCTGATTTTCGCCTTTCATCATGTGAGTTTTTTAAGGTCTTGTCAGCAAGGAGAAGACCTAAAGATGCTGCTTCTGACTTTGACCTTGCGATGAGGAGTGTGTTTGAAAGTTTGATGAATGTCGCCAAAGATTTCCTCTTGAGATCTAGCTCTCTTACTGAGATGGATGAAAGTGAATTCGAGTTTGCTGAGTATATATGCGAAAGTTTGGTGTCATTGGGGTCTACAAACTTGCAATGTATTGTTGCTGATAGCGCAGCGTTCACATTTTATCTTGAACAGATGCTGGGCTTTTTCCAGCACTTTAAGCTGGGACTTCATTACCAATCTCTACTTTTTTGGCTGGCGTTCATGCGTGACTTATTGTCCAAGTCTAAGACTGCCGGAATCCGTGATCCTTCTGATGATCTGAACTTGCGCAGTGGACAAGTTTATAATGAAAAGAAAAAGTTGTTATCATTAATAAACAATGATATCTGCAGTGCTATGTTGGATACATCCTATAAACGCATGGTGAAGAAAGAGAAACTTCATCCTGGAGTTGCAGCTATTGTTGGAAACTTGGAGTTGTGGAGTGATGATTCTGACAGCAAAGTGGATTTCAGCCAATATCGTTCACAACTGTTGGAGTTGATCCGCTTCCTAACATCTCATGCGCCTGTAGTAGCTGCTACTCAAGTTTCTGAAAGGATTGCAGCCATTATAACAAGCGGTTCGCTAGTGACTGTACCGATTGAAGGTTTGGTGGGGATATTGGAAAGCATGCACCTGCCGTTAGAAAACGTTGTGAGCTCTCTTTTTGATGGATCTGTTGAAGTTGTTATTTCTAATACTGAGGTTAAGCTTTCAGTGGATAAAACTGTTGAACGTCTCCTCCAACAACTTCTTTCGTTGAATTGGTCGGACCCATTGTTAGTCGAAGTGCTTAGTCACTATTTCGAAGCATTGGGTCCTTACCTGAGGCATTGGCCAGATGCCGTGGGAAGTGTAATCAATAAACTATTTGAGCTATTGACATCACTTCCTTTTGCGGTAAAGGATCCTTCTACAAGTGCTGTTCGGCGTGCGAGATTGCAGATATGCACATCATTTATTAGAATTTCGAAGGCTGCAAATGGAAGTCTCTTGCCACACCTGAAGGGGATCGCTAGCACAATAACGTATTTGGAAAAGGAGGGTGTTTTACTACGCGCGGAGCAAAACATTCTTGGTGAAGCAGTTCTTATTATGGCTTCTTCTGCTGGTGCCCAACAACAGCAGGAAGCGTTGCTCTGGCTGCTGGAGCCATTGAGCAAGCAATGGATTGAATCAGGTTGGCAAGAAGCATACTTATCTGACCCATCCTGCCTTGTTCGCCTGTGTGCTGATACACAACTTAGGTGGTCGGTATACCACACGGTCACATTTTTCGAGAAGGCGCTTAAGAGGAGTGGATTTAAGAGAGGTAGTTTATGCTCGGAAAACAGCACATATTCTCCTTCTGAGCATCCAATGGCGGCCCATCTCTCTTGGATGTTGCCACCTCTATTGAAATTACTTCGTGCAATACACTCCCTTTGGTGTCCATCTGTGACTGAAGCTCTTCCTGGTGAAATTAGGGCAGCAATGGCCATGGGTGATGTCGAAATAAACAGTCTAACTGGAGAAGGAAAGAACAAATGGTCCAAGGGTGCAGTAACTTTCAATGATGGATCTCAGTCTGACACTGGTAAGGATGCATCTTCAGAGTTGAGTGAAGTGGATATACGCAATTGGTTGAGAGGGATAAGAGATAGTGGGTATACCATATTAGGGCTGTCTACCACACTTGCAGATTCCTTTTTCAGATGCGTAGACCCTCATCCTGTAGTTATATCTTTGGTGGAGAACGCAAAGTACATGGAATTCAGGCATATAAAGCAGCTTGTGCACTTGGTGTTAGTTCCGCTGGTCAAGTTTTGTCCTCCAGATTTGTGGGAGCATTGGCTGGAGAAGCTCCTGCATCCGTTCCTTATCGATGTGTGTGAGGCTCTTAGCAAATCGTGGTCTACTCTTTTGACTGAAGGGAGGTCAAAGATTCCAGATACTAATGGCATTTCTGAATCAGAACTAAAAGTGGAAGTCATGGAGGAAAAGCTTATCAGGGATTTAACCCGTGAAACTTGTTCTTTTTTCTCGGTTCTCGCGTCTTCTGGTCTTAATGTTGGTCTCCCATCATTAGATCAGGCTGGTCAGATAAGCCACATGGACGATCCTTCAACGAGAGAACTAAAGTCATTTGCTGGCAACTCTATGGTCGGGTTTATCTTGAATAAAGAAGATCTAGCAGTTCCAGTCCTGAAAGTATGCATTGAAGCTTTTAGTTGGACAGACATTGAAGCTATGCCTAAAGTTATTTCCTTCTGTGGAGTTGTGATTCTTCTTGCGGTCTCAACAAACAATGTGAAGCTTAGAGAATTTGTCTGTACAGATCTGTTTTCTGCCGTCATCCGAGGGTTGACATTCGAGTCAAACGAGGTTGTTAGTTCGGATTTAGTTGAGATCTGCCGTAAGATCTTTGTTTATCTTTCAAACAGAAGCCCCTCACCAAGGCAGATCTTACTCTCTTTGCCCCACATTACTTTGCAAGATCTGCTTGCTTTTGAGGAAGCAATAGCGAAGACAGGTAGTCCAAAGGAACAGAAGGTGCACATGAGAAATCTCTTGATAATGGCAACAGGGGACAAATTGAAGGCCCTGGCAACTCAGAAGTGTGTAAATGTGATTACGAATGTCAATGCAAGGACCCGTAATCCGGGTACAGCTCCTAGCTCCAGCTTTGAGGAAGGGGATACCGTCGGATTGGCTACCATCATTTCGTGAGTGTTAATTGACTATGCAGAGTCTTGAATTTGTGCAGTGTAGAGTTGTATCTGTTGTGTAGGTGTACTAAACAGGAAAGGGTTGTGCTAATCTTGATCGCTATAGATTCTGTTTGTAAGATTATTCTTGATAGAAATCTACAGTTGAATCCAATTTACATACTATAATGGTGCAGACAGAGTTGGTATTATTAGTATAATAAATAGCTGATTATTATAGTATAGCCAAGTTTTATTATTATATTCATAGCAAAGTTTCGTGGGACGGAGGATGGGAGTGGTTAACTTTAACCGAATACTTAATCATGATCATCTTTTCATATGGAAATAAATTAGAGTGGAAAATGATCAATTTTGAGAACCTACTACATCTGATAAATTAGCTTAATTTGCCAGTTGCCACCTACATTGGTGTTGATGTAAAATGGTTCTGAATTCTAATCATCAAACTCTTCATTACTTTTCTTTGCTATGTGAAGATTTTGTCCTGGATTATGTACTGAAAATTCTTCGGAAATGGTAAAATGTTCGTCTGCTGCGTTTATTTTAAGTAAGGATACCGATAGGGATACAACATAATCTATTTCGATAGGATCTAAATTGATCTGGCATTATCAACAACGATAATCATACTACTGCGTTTATATCATACAATAGTACATCATACTGTATACGAAAACCTACAATAACTAATGTTATTAATAATCTGTCTACTAAGTTGACAGCATACATACTGTATATGAAACCTACAAGAGTTAATGCTATTAATAATCTGGCCTGATGCACTAATAAATCAAGAAAGTTTTTTCCCTTTCTTGGCCTTTTTACTGCCACTGTTTCTCATCAGCCAGAATCTTTCAATCTCCTCTGCTTTTCTCCCAGGAATCCTTCCAGCTATCAGTTGCCACCTGAAAGTCAGTTCACCATTGATTAAATAACCAGAATTACAACTTGCTATATAAACAATAATAGCAAATTATTGATCCTCGATTCCTCTCTTTACGGGTTTCAAAAAAACAACGATAACAAATTGTTGAGAGTAAGACCAGTAGTCCAAGAACAGATGCTACACAAAACAAAACAGAGCTAATCTTAGAGCAGTTAAAGCTCTAAAATCTAAATGGAATATAAATCAAATAAGATATAACTTATTTTGAGTAACTTGTCATCAGCTAGCTGATAAGCTACTAGTTTGGTGTTTGCGTAACAGAAATATTTTAATAAATGTCAAATAAGTTCATCTAGTTTATAAGCTACCTATGACTTTGTCTAGATACGTACATAGAAAGCGAGTTTACTAATATGTCATGATATTCGCAGTTGATTTAGCGCGGGCCCAGAAATTCGAGGGCTGTTAGATTTAGAAGCTGCAAAGATAGATGTTACTAATTTAAGAATTTATACTCGAAACTTTATAACTTTACCGTACATAGAATAGATCTTTAATAGTCAGGGAATATTGGGGTGGACATAGTGTGGCGGCCAGCAAAAGAAGGATACCAATATACCATATGCGTGATGCGACTCTAAGTATAGATGTTTTTACAAGTGTAAATTTCGTGACGAAGTATATTTTTAGGTTCGCCCCGTTGACATGCTCTAAAAAACAGAGAAGTGCTTATATGATGGGCTTACTTACTTGTCTCCAACAAGTTTGTGCATTCTGTAAATGATGTCTTGTTCTTGCTCAGTCATTTCTACTACTTCCCATTCAATACTGCTCACCTCTGTACCAGACAAGTCGGAAAAACGAAGAAAAGATCAAAAAAGATTCACATAACAATCAAACAGTAGTTATAAGTTATAACAAACTGAAGAAAGATGATGATGAAGAAGAAGAAGAAATTAAGCTAACCCTCAAAGCAGTTGCACTTTTGACTCTTGAGATGCTTTTGTGTACAAACTTCCATTGGTTGCAGAGTGAACTGATGAGGATATTATTTAAGGTAGGATATATAGTTATAAGAGGCCTCCAATATATATGAAGGGCCAGCATAAAGAGGTAGAGCTTATATCCAGCTTTATAGATTCCATCAGGAATAAGAAAAGGATAAAGATGTGTATAGAACAGATGGTCCTACCAAGCAGATGATTTGACCAATAGTTGCCCTCCTCCGAGTCTTTGGATTAAATCAATCCCTCTTACATGATATTGGTGGACTCTCGTATCTTTATTCGTATCTATATCTGGTACGTGCGACTAATACGAACGAATCATATATGACACAGCTACACTGGACTGTATGTATGTATTTTTGTGCTGATCTGATTGGGTTCAGGAAAAGGACTTGGTAACCACTGGAATTGATTATGGAAGCAAAAACCACAGGTGGATATGATCATATGATTTGATGAAAAGAAACAAGTACGTGTCTGATGGATGTGTTTTGATTGTATAAAGCCGCAAGATTTAAAGATAAAGAAAACATTCAGCAAGATAAGGCAGGCCATTTAGTGTTACAGGAAAATTTAAATTTGATATTCACATGGCTCTCAATCTCAATAATGAGAATTATCAGTATAAAATTGTATATAACTAAATAAAGAATACATTTATGGGTCCGATTGTTACCTACGTTAATGTTGGACAGAGACGTTCTTCATATCCACTCTATCCAGTAGATTCTTATGTGATAGGTTGAAACCAGGACACATAGGAAAGTTAAACAATGAAAAGCAAATAGATTGGCTAATGAATATTACCACTTTTGATCACACACAGTATGTACAAGTTGGAAAAGGCCGACAACGAAGCGCACTTCATTTGGTAAGACAGTTTTCTTCCAGCGAAGATCAGAGATTCGAGTCATTACAAGGGTTAATGGGGAATTCTCGCTTTACCGCTTCTAAACATAAAGTTGGGGAGGCTGTACTCGATATTGGAATTGAGACATCATTTCCTTGAAAGTCTTAGTTGAAGGCTAACGGGGGACTTTCCGACTTGGGGGTTTTGGTGTTCAGAGGGGAAGAATTCAACTACTGTACAATATAGTGTTAGGTACAAATAATGCATGTTTGAAATGCAATTTGTTTGTTAGTATGGAGTAATGAGTCATGATTCAACTACAAATATGTGTAGTTGGTATGTCAATAATGCATATCTGTGGGGGAAATATAATGTAAATATATATTTTAGTAGTTGAAGAAGGAATGAATGCTAACAGGGACCAGCCATCTGCATCTGATACTAATCATTGAATATTAGAAAGGCCAGAATGTTTGATAGCTTTTGGACATTCTGGTATGGTAGAGTTAATAGCCAGAAAGGTAGATAGATGGATAGAGCTATCTGCCTGTGTATTGACACTCAGCTAATGGTCACTCTACTCTCTACTCTCTACCCCTTTTACTAATGATGTGCAAGTGAACTTAAACAGAACCAGACTGATTTATCGTATTAATGTACACGGAATGTTCATATCAGTATGCACATCGTATGTTCATATCGGCTAGCAATCTGTGTGCACAATATGCACACAGTATCTCTAGTCTCTCTACCTTTACTGTGTATGCACACAGTATGTTCATATCGGCTAGCATGACGTAAACCTGACAAGAAATTAGGTCAGTGCTAGTGATTATCTCGGTTCTTGCATTTCGCAGTTACATTAAGAGCTACATACCAAATAAATGGGGATAACTGTCATTGAAGCCTTAACATGAACATGTTACATTAAGAGCTACATACCAAATTGATATATATATGGCTAATGTAGTATTCACAAGTACTTAAGTACACATCCCAAACACGCAGAAAAAATGAGACACTGAACCTCAAGAACACATTATTCTGAGTAGCATCTATTTGAGAAGATAAAGGTAACTCTTGACATATAGTTATGTAGTCTCGAAAACCTCAGAATAAGAGAGGATTATATGAGAGGACTCAAAACTAGCGTAACTTGCCTTCCAGGAAGAAGCAGCTTTTGTAGAGATAGCTGTGGCTGCTACCACTCTAGGGGCGTGATGGCATCGGTGATGTTGGAGGCTTGAAGTCCGGATACTGCATGTTGAAAACATTATAAACTGTTGCTGGCATGAAACTAAAGATAAATTATTTAAGTGTCCGTTCTAGTCAGATTAAGATGGGAGAACTACTATGTAACCATGTTGAAAACATTATAAACTGTTGCTGGCATGAAACTAAAGATTGCGTGTCAAGATGCTGGAGAGAATCAGCGTCAAAAGCTTTGGCTCAGAAAGTAACTTACGTTGGGAAATGGTGAAGATGACCTTTTGATCACAGGAGGTGATTTTTCTTCCACTTCTGCTTTGGGAACGGAATTGACTTCTGGAGCAGGCTCTGGGACTGCTTCAGCTTTTGGCTCAGGGGTAGACTCGATTTTCTGGACTGCTTCAACTATCGGCTCAGGAATAGGCTCGGGTTCCTTTACTGCTTCAACTTTCGCCTCAGGAGTAGACTCAATTTTCTGGACTGCACTCTCGGCTGGTGGGGCTGTACTTTCAGCCGGGGGAGGGGTTGATTCTGCTGGAGGGGGCAGGGCCTTTCCAGTGGTAGGCAATGGTAGAAGAGCCCTTCCAATTTGCTGTTTTAAAAATGGAAAAAGGAAAAAATGAATGCAATTCACACTCAAACGGGTGAAACGGAAGAATTGAACAAGGACTTTAGTTGAATGTAGCCTTATTACCTGTATATCACCCACTAGCTCATTCGGAGCAATTTTAGCGTTCAAGACATCTTCGAGTTGCTGAATGGTTTGCTTTCTATCCTGTGATGAAATTAAGACGTACGTTGTTTAAGAGATGATATCAAATATATTAACCAAATAAGAAAGTCTTCTTTCTCATGGAAAATCTCGTTCGAAGTCTCATTCTCATAGCAGGAAAAAAGGCTATAGCGAAAGAAAAAGGAAAGTAACAAACCTCAGCAAATAGCACTTTCTTGCTAACAAACTGAACAATAGCAGCTGAACCCAAGACTTGGAGAACTGTTTCAACCTGAAAGTCGATTAAGAAGGTTAGATACTCCAAGTATTTCAGTACTGCAGAGATATCGGGTATGTAGATGACTAACTTCTGTAAAAGCCAACAATCCAAGGCCAGCAGCTGCTGCAAAGCCTAGTGCTAGAGGCACAATTTCAGAAGCCTCCTGCAATTTGAGCCGAGTTAGTACCGTGTTGATAGTAAGTTTTTCTTTGACAATATGCTTAGATGTGATATAGCTGCATTATTTACCCCAACGGCACCAGTCAAATTGCTGAGATCAAGGCTAAATGACTTCTTTGGAACTATCCAAGGAAGGCCACTGTTCTGCAGAATATTGAGCTATTAGAACATATGTTTCACACAAGAAGATTCGGAAAACACATAGTGACTTCAGATATAATAGCTACCGTCCAGCCTCTTGGTCCTTCTGCACCATCTTTGATTGCGTAAGCAGCTTTGAAGCCGTTTGAAGTTACTAGCTCCGCAACAAGTTCCGAGTTCCCGTCAAATCTGGCTTCAACACAATTTTGAAACCAAGACTATGTTTAGGTAAATAGGAGAACGCAGAGAATTAAAATCAGACTCCTAGATGTTACATCCATACAAACATCAGCCTAAATTCATTACTCCCAATCATTACATACATCCACAATTCAGAATCATAAGACTGTATTTCACGAAGAAGTTTTTTCTTTTTTGCCATTCTTTTCTTCATTATAAAAGGTGAATTTGCCTGCTGATTCTCGACCCTCTGACCTCTACAGCCTTCAGTTATCACCAGAGATACATGCTCAATTGCAAGTAGATGTATCATGTATCCTGCTAAATTATAGTAATCCAACTCCACTATATGCTAAAAGCAGCTTCCCTCAATGATGTCATATTCAACTCCAGTCACTATTGCTGGGAAAAATTGTACTGGCCTATCAGAACTACAACAGTTTTGCATATTGAGATCCAATTATCTGAAGTACATTGACAGCAGAATAGGAAAGATGCCTTGGGAATTGCAGAGGTGTGAGATAATCATAGTTACCTGTGCTAGGAAACGATTGCTAAATTACCATAACGGCATAACCCATATTCCATAGCTGGTGTGGTTCAGGTGGTTATAACTTATATGCCAAATGGGAAGTTGAGACTTGAGATGGCCATAGTTTTATCTGAGAGTTGGTGTAGTTCTGCTCATATTATGTCTTAGTTACGGTAATGGAGAAAAATCATCCCTTTACTGTTGTTCTTTTAATACTATCAATAAAGATTAATGCCTATTGAAAATGCAAAATAAAATAACCAGAATACTCAGAACACTTCAGTAAATTTCCAGGAAACAGAACTAACTAGTCACTCCTCCAGAGCCATTTAGGTTCCACGAGAATGCCTAAGGACATTGTATCAGCAACACTCACATTACATCTAGCAAATTAGCTATTACCATGCTAGAACATACCATTTCTCACTCAAATTTCATGCATAGCATAATGTGTAAATGTAAGATCAATATGACTATATGAGTATCTAAAATACTCCAAAAGAATAGTATATCATTCTATCAAAGTTCTCATCAACAAAAAAAAGTAACCAAAGTGAGTAGAGATAGAAAGTTCAAGCCTTACTTGTCCAATATGTACAATGTGGTGTTTTCCGGTTCCTTAAATTTCAAGGACAACTTGCTCAAGAACCCTGGCTTGTCTTCACCTTTATATACAACTGCAACCGCCTTCTTCTTCAGTCCCCGAACATCTGGGCTCCCTACTTGTTTGATATCTGATGCGGCCCGTATATCAAGCAGTTGGGCATTGGCATCATCACCCAGCTTCACATAAGCACCCTTTGCACTCTCCACCCCAAAAGGCTTATTAGGCTTGCTCAGCAACTGAGAAACCAACAGTGGAACTGCCAAAACAATCGCCCCACCGCCTAGTATTAACGGATTTTCTGTCACAAAGCTAACTATACCATCAAGAGCACCACTAACATCAATGTCTGAGCTGCTGCTGGTGGTTGATTGCTGCAGAGCTTCCTCATAAGTCAATGCTTTAGCCAACTCAGCATTGAGAGCTGAAGATAAGAGCACTAAACTGCCTTGAAGTGTTTTAGGCGCTGATAATTCTGGAAAAGATTGATTTTTTAATGGAAAAATGGAGCTCAAAGATAGTTTCTTCTTGGTTTCTGTTCTTTTAGCAAGAACTGAAAGTGGGTTCAAGCCAACTGCATTGAGGGCCTCCATTGCATTACTTTCAGGCCAACTTTTTTCTACAGGCTGTTATTTGCAGCAATGCTCTAACAACAATGAGAAGTGAAAGGTGCCAAGAATTGTTATGAAGAAGAGATTTCTAGACATATCTTTGGTTGTTTTGATCCAGTGGTTGCAAAATGTTGTTGGTTTTGGGAGGGCTGCTGACCTGGAAAGAAGGTGGCTTGTACATCCAGTGGTGGCTTGCCACGTGTTATGAGGCTGATCCCAATCTTTGTTGGTTTTGTTGGATGGGATGTCCGAGAGCTATAGATTGTGTGGCTAAAAAATTATCAGAGGAAGTTTATGGAGAATTCTTGATGCTGTACATTTAGTGTAGTACATCACCTACAAGTAGAATCAATGCTAGTACATAGGTACATACAAAATAAGCACTGGAATTTCTTGATATTAGAATTTTGCTTGTCTGGAATCTGGATCTAGTTCTGGTTAACTAACCTTTCAGTACTTCTGTGACATCTAAATAAACGCTTAGCGATTTCCAAAAGACACAGAAGCAGGACACTAACATACATCCCATATCTAAGAACTCATAAAAGAAGTGACAGAATATTATTCTTACAAGTTAAAAGTGAAAAGGGCACTTCAAATTAGGCATAAAGTTGGTGCAGAAGAAGGCACATCAGAGTATATCGAAGAAAAATTCGAGACCCTGCCCGATTTCCCAGATTGAAATGCCAGCTCCCCAAGAACGAGCTGCCTCTAGGCGCATTGCAATAGATTTCGGTGAAGGGTAGAATAAGACATGCTTGACATCCTGATCGTCTATGTACAAGAAGTAGTGTTCTGCGCTGTTCTTCTCCCATTGTAGTTGTGGTCTGTGCTTCTCGAGCAGAGACAAATACTCTCTTCCGACAATAGGACCGCCGCCTAGACCTGAAATCAAGACCATTTTCCTATTATAATCCATTTCAGACAATCACATTCCTTCACCAAGAAAATCAATATCATTGAGGAATTGTTTATTGAGGAAGTTCACAAAATAGATTGAACCCCAAGGAAGTATATTTGTCGTTTTCTGAATGATAAGGTCATGAAAAACAAACTATCACAGGAGTCATGCAAGAATATTGAATAACCAGATTATCTAAGTCAGAGATAACTTTTTGAAGCTTACAGCCTCCACAGAGTTTCAACACACAAGATGAACTGGAATTTCGAATACTCATTTAGAATCTGCAACAAGGCCATACCTCCAGAGACAACGAAGTCATTCCCGTAGAAGTTGATACCAATAAAAACCTTTTTCCCATGTTTTTTACGATCGACTGTACTGGAATCGAGGAGAATCGATAACGTGGAGTGGATCCACTTTAAAGGTGCATTTGGACCTGGATTCTGTGGGCCAGAGAAGTCGTAAGTCATCAGAGAGAAACCATCCACAGCATCATTCAAGCTTTGAATATCTTCTGGTCCAAAATCATATGTTTCCAGCTTATCTGAACGGGGTGGACCTATTACATACAGTAGTTGCAAATTATGGCTTCTGCTTAGCTCCAAACTTACGGAATGCATGGCCTGTCCAAGCTGCTTGACGAATTCTAGTGCCTGTGCTCACAAAGTTGATACGACACTTTAATAATAGAAAGATACTGGCTAGCCAAAATATTGCAACTTTTACATGTAAAAATCATTATCTCACCAAATTCCGCAGGCTTGCATCATGCAAAATTCCAAATGCTGCCCATCTTGACCATGACTCGAGAACAATGCCATCAAATCCCATTTCCCTTCACATTAATTAAAAACAGAAAAAGATCTTTGTATTGAGTGGAGATGATAAGAAGATGCACACTATCCACATTATAGTGCGTGTATGGGAAGGAAGAAGGAAGAAAAGAAAGAGAGCATGCTTACTTGCACTCTGATATGATAAGCTTAATGGCTTTATCCTTTTGCTTCTTTTTATTCAGAAGATGTACTGGATTTGCCTCCAAAACAACTCTCGGCAGTATCTAGCCATGAAGACATGGAAAATCAATAATCAGTATCACCCTTGTTTTCAAGATATTGACGTATACATCACATGTTATTCTCAATAATGTGAAGAGCCATTACGCGGAGAGCATATACTAGAGACCCAGACATAATAATCATTCAGCATTCTTCCAAACAGGACAAACAAATAGTAAAATCATCATCTGAGTGAACCTGAGAATTTCCCTTCCTAATTTCTGAAACCCAATCTTTATCTACATTATGTCTTCCCTCCAAGACCAATTTAGTCCCTTGGCTGGCAGAATGAGAAAGATCTAGTTTAGTAAATCAAAAAAAAAAGTAATAACAACAATGATTAAACAGCAGAATGTACACTAGGCCTATTAAACAGGCATAATGATCTATAAGCAGACACCATGAAACGGTGCTTTATTTAATATAAGTATAGAACCTTTCGCCTTATATATATATTGTCCCAACGTACCTTTTAAGTTCATACCACACAGGCGACAGATGAGTGAGCTTATGACTGAACTTCTTTGCCATATCATATCCTTGTGAATTCCTACATGATCAAGTATACATTTTTAGCATGTACTGCAACCGCCTTTATCTCCATACTATACAAACCACGATTTATCCAGCATCTAACTCAACCAAAACGAGCATCACAAGCTCAAACCAATTCCTAGTTTAAAACTTCATTTGAAGACTATCTTAAATGCTACTACCAATCTTCAACCATAGTTTTGCCTCCATAAAAACAACTTGAATCTGCTAGCTAATGCTGCATCTATCCAGAAATCAAACTAAAGCTCCTTTTATATTGTATGAAAATAACGTAGAGTGAAGGTTTGGCCTTTGGAGCTCTAATCTCATTCAACATTACTCCAATCCACCAAAATTGGACAAGCTAGAAAGAGAGGAAGCTGATAACATCTATAAAATCACGCCTATACAAAACTTATGCTGTATTATCTCACTGTCAATAGCATTCACAGGCAACTATGATCATCATAAGTCATAACAACTAATCAAACTTGCTAAAAGTAAGTTCGAAAAACAAGCTCAGGGCTGGTTAGAGTGTATATACCAAGGAGTAATGTAGGCCAACACCGGGCTATTAAAGTTTCGGCTACTCGAATTCTCCGAGGTCTTCATATACTCCTGCATTTCTTAACAAAATACAACCAAATCATCACAGAGGATCAACAATTCAACACCACAAAGACTAAAACCAAAACAGGCTACATAAATACATAAACAGGTACTAGAGTAACTATTATTACAAATAAGGAAATAAGCTTACATCAAGAACTTGCCGGTAACTAATCTCCGTATTGACAAGTCCTTTCTGGTAGACATATGGCAATTCGGAGTTTTCATCTGGGGTGTAACTGTAAAGAGCTCTGTATGCTATAATGGAGATTAAAGGGACAGCAAGGATCAGAACTAGTCCTAGAGTAGAGTATTTACTCTTCTGCTTGCGAGCTGGTTCAGCTCGGGAGGTGACTGATTCGCCGCCACTGACTCTCCGAGACGACTCGGATCGGCGATCAACTCGCTTTTTCGCCATTTCCGGCAACTGAACTCGGTCACCATTTCCTTTCACTACCCAAATTTCATTAATGGGCCGACCAATATTCATTATCAGCCCAATGCTTTAAGACCCGTCTCGTCTAATTGGGCCTAAATTCGATCCACTTGGTATTCCCAATTTATTTTGTCAATTTTGAATTTTCACAAAATTATCTTCAGCTTAATAATTCTTCAGAATAAAGATTTATCTTCAGCTGCTGCAAATGAGTGAGTAAGCCTTAAACCCTAGCATTCTTTCAAGAATTCAGGTCAGTCGATTCATTCAACCTCAATTAGTAGACTGCAGTTTACGTAAATGTCATAATTGTAATCGGTTTTATGAAATTTTGATATGTTTAGCCTATTTTAGTTAGGAAATTGAAGTGAGTATGGAACCCAAATTCTTAGTTCATTCCCATAAAACCTGTCCATCAGTTAGTGTTTTTCCATTTTGTGTCTCATATAAGTCATCAGTGCTTCAAAGACCGAATTTTTGTTATGATAGTTCATCACTTTCTGCTACACATTTGGATAAGAATTCGTTTTTGGGTCAAAAGTTAGTGTTTCGGGGTAATAATGGATTCTTGGAGAATTCGAGAACTCGTTTGCATCGTCGTTTGACAATAACTGCTGCTGTGAAGAGGAGGAAAGAGCTTCCACTTGATAATGTGATTCAGAGGGATAAGAAGCTGAAATTGGTTTTGAAAATTAGGAAAATTTTGATGAGCCAGCCTAATAGAATTATGAATCTTCGCGATTTGGGTAGGTTTAGGAAGGCTCTAGGATTAGATAAAAGGAGGCGGTTTATTGCTCTCTTGAGGAAATTTCCTGCTGTGTTTGAGATTGTGGAAGAAGGGGTTTACGCGCTTCAGTTCAAGTTAACCCCTGAAGCTGAGAGGCTTTATCTGGACGAAATGAAGATAAGGAATGAAATGGAGGATTTGTTGGTAGTGAAGTTGAGGAAGTTGTTGATGATGTCGATTGATAAGCGGATACTTTTGGAGAAGATTACCCATTTGAAAACTGACCTGGGTCTTCCGACAGAGTTTCGAGATACTATCTGTCATAGGTACCCTCAGTATTTCAGGGTGGTTGCAACCGAGAGAGGGCCAGCCTTGGAGTTGACTCATTGGGACCCTGAGCTTGCTGTGTCTGCTGCAGAGCTTGCTGAAGAGGAGAAGAGGATTAAGGAGGAGGAAGAAAGAGATCTGATTATGGATCGTACCCCAAGGTTTAATCGGGTAAAGCTACCTAAAGGGCTGAATCTTTCGAAAGGTGAAATGAGAAGGATTACTCAGTTTAGAGAAATCCCTTTCATCTCACCTTATTCTGATTTCACAGTATTGAGACCTGGTAGCGCAGAGAAAGAAAAACATTCATGTGCTGTCGTTCACGAGATGTTAAGCCTCACCCTTGAGAAGAGAACACTTGTTGATCACTTGACACATTTTAGAGATGAGTTCAAATTCTCTCAACAGCTTAGGGGCATGTTGATACGGCATCCTGACATGTTCTACGTGTCCCTAAAAGGGGATAGGGATTCGGTCTTCCTCCGAGAAGCTTATCGTGATTCCCAGTTGATAGAAAAGGACAGGATGTTGCTCATTAAGGAGAGGCTTCGAGTACTTGTTAATGTTCCTAGATTCCCGCGGACAAACAGTCCAAGGACAGATTCAGGTGAGGCAGAGAAAACAGATCAGGAGGATGACTCTGGTGAAGATGAGGAAGATGATTGGTCGGATATTGAGAATATAGGAGGTGACGGACGAGATGATTATGATGAAGAGGATGATTGGAGTGATGATGAGGGTGATGTCCCCCCTGATTTCAGCGAAGACGAAGACGACTCACAGCTCAGTGTAGAACCTAACAAACCTACCAGACAAGTGAATGGCTCAAAGGAAACTGCAGAAAAAGTGCTAAACCCTGTGTTCCCTGATGGTCGGCCTAGAGAACGCTGGTAAATATGGAGCTCAGAAGTAGCAGATTAAAGGTTCGGCTCCAGGGGGGTGCGGATAAACTTGTGGAACTTTCCGGTATTCACCATTTGCACACCATGCTATTTGTCTGGAAAGATTTGTATTGTGGAATATGATCTCTAGTTGTGTTTATGAGGGTTCTTGGCTATCTGTCTATATATATGGCAAATTAGATTCAAGATGCAGGTTGGGGATGCATGCAAATTCGCACATCCTAGCATGCATATTTTCCTTCTCCTAGCTTGCTCTTGAAATTGTCATGATGTAATTCAAATGCAGTATGTGATTGTAAACTTTTTTGTTCTGCCTATGAGAATGTTATCAAAATGTAATGTGGTTGAGTTGGAAAATAACTTCTCCTTTCATCATTCTTCCATACTATAAACTTTAGATTACTTTTAATTGTGTAGAGTGTAGACCCTGCCTTCACTATCTTGTTATTCTGCATCAAACTTCGTTCACTATTCCATAATGTAACTTATTGGGGCCTAAGTTGCCTCCTGGTGCAAGATAAGGCTAATACTCGTATCAAGTTATTTACCTAAGACAAGATAGTATTGGTAGTGGAATGCCTTTGTTATCTTGAGGATATGGATACGATAATCATGTTTGATAGTACTTGAAAGGGAAACTATCGTCCATCTGGATTCTGGACGATAAGGAAGCTCCTGAAAGTAACATAGAAACGTGGATTTCATGCCTACATATATTCCCCTTTAATGGACTGAGGAACAAGGTCAGGTGTCACCGGTAAATGTTTTACCTTCATGGCTTTATTCTCATTCCGAACATTGCTATTGACAGTGCTTGAATTAGGTTAGCTTTAGTAGGATTTGCTACATACTTATACATATTTTTTTAATCCTGTGTGCAAGCCTATTTTGACATTCTTAACTTGGTTCTGTTTTTAAACCATATGTTATGTGCTTCCATGAGTGGATGTTATATTCTCTATCATGGAGATGCAACGTGTCTATTAGTACTGAAAATCTAAAGTATCTTTATAAATGTGTAGTATATTTTTGTTAATCTATATCTGTGGGGACCTTGAGATGTGGCAACAGGGTTTTGTAATAGCTTTTCATCCAATTATATGTTCAATCTCCCTAATTTTCAATTAGGTGACTTTATTTTGTAAACTATAATATTATCAAACAGGATGTCCATATACTTTCAAAGAAAAGATTTAATATGTTTCCTTTTCTTGTTAGGTACGCCGTGCATGTTTTATTGTTTTATAATGTCACCTCGCATGATTAATGATTCATGTTTCACTTACGATACAAAAGCTTGTTACTAACCTGCAGGTATGTCTTGTGCATGGAGCTGAAGAATTCTTAAAGTGATCTCTCTATTCGTCAACAGATCTGCTACAGAGCTACTTTACCATGTTGACAAAGTTATGAAGCAACTGATAAGCTTATAGTGCAATGACTAAGGTTTGATTCCGAGCATCTTTGGTACATGTGGCATGGATTCTTTTATTGTTCGTTCTGCATATATGGGAAATCTTATCTAATAATTTTATCTTTCACATCTATTGTTCTTGAAAAAAAAGGAAAAAAAATCAAGTGTGTTAAATAATTGATTGCTTGAGATGCCTTATTCTTGGGTTGACTTGTGTTTCTAAGGGACATGTATTTGCTTGAGCTAAAGCCTAAAGAAGAACCGTATCATGAATCTAGCAGATCTGTTTTATCCACTCTTTTCCAATTGCAAAAGATATTATGGACCCACCCTACTTTTTGTCATTGGCATTATCCCTGAGCTTTTTGCTATAAATAGGTTTCTGCTTCAGTAGAAACAATCAGACCAGCAATATTCATTCATGAGTTTGCTAGATAAAACGTTCCAAAGCATGGGATGTTAATCTCCCTCAAGGGCTTCTCGCCTTCTGCATTCTCATTATAACGATCACAGAAAATGTTGTGTTATGAATGTAGCGTGGCAGGCGAGGGTTCTTAGGGAGAACTAACATCCCGTGTCTTTGCTTCACTATCATATACAGACAGACCCTTTTATATTTGGTTGGCTCAACATTTTCTGTGGTTCACCAAGTCAGTTACTGTTCTCTCTCCCTCAAAGGCTTCAGCCTCTCTGGCACAGTACTACGATGTGCCAATGCTTGAAGCCTGAGGGGGTGAGGGAGCAAAAGCTTTCTTGGTGCTTGTTTGATTCCTTCTGTACGTAGTTCCAGGTATAGCCGTTTAATTTCCTATATGTGAATCTGTTCTTTATCTGTTGTCTTGTGCAGTTCTTGTTCTATGTTGGGACCTAAATTGGTTCCTGTTATCCGATCTGGTGGTTCAACACAATGTGTAACCCTCCAGTCCCAGATGTTGAAGTGCTAACATGTAAGATTCTAAGGTTAAATTTGCAGCCAGACTATGAAGATTTTTGTTTAGGATAACCGTCCTCACAGTGACTACAGAAAAGGATCCGGAGTCTATCGTTCTGGTGTCATCAACATTCCCCTCTGAAGTGGAGACATTTCCAGGACAAGAACCATGTCAAGTCTTCAGTACATCAATTTTGTGGGGTTGTTCTTGAGACTGTAACTAGAGCTTGCAATAGCTATTAACTTGTTCTCCAGTTAGATCTGCAAAGGACTTATCCTTCTCTTGAAACCCAAACTGACTCTTCTCATGTGTTTCAGTGCTTGTGTAGGGATTCCCCACCTGTATGGCAACATCAACATCTGGTGCAGGACATTGAGAGATTGATTTCGGAGTTTAACAACTGAGGCGAAATAAGGTTTTTACTTTTTAGACAAAGCAACATGGCTGCATATCTTTTGACTAGAATAGGAATTGATTGTAATATAGACAATGTGCTTTCTTTTGCGGGTGCTCAAGTCCCGGTTGTGCCGTTTAGGCCTAGTCTTCATATTTTGAATATTTACCCGGAATGACTTCGAATGTTTTTAAATTATGAACTATTGAACCACTCGTCATTTTATAAAACGTATGAAGGGTGAATGGTTGATTCTGTGTCATACTCTTTGGATTTAATTTATCTACTAGTTTGCTATTAGAAAATTAAAAGAAAAACATCAAAGCTTGAAATATAAGTGGGTTGTAAGACTGCATTTATCGGTGAGTTGTTCACCAAGGGCCCACCACTTTTTCCATTTAAATTAAATGTAAAATGAAAAAATAAGCAAAGGCGCCCAGCTGGGCGGTGTTCGCATGAAAGGTGCCCAGCTTGGGCGCCCACTTCTTTTTTTTGTTTTGTTTTAATTTTTGGGGGAACTTGTCCCCCTTTTATTGGTCGGTTATATTTTTTTAATCCAAAGTCTTAAATCATCTTTATCTTTTTATCTACTTATTAAAAAATACCAAAATTCGTAATTTTCATCCTCTATAAAAACAAGACCAATCTTCATATATTTTCATCAGATTTCAAAAACCATCTATCTCATACACCCTAATTCCTCTCTTTGTCGGTTTTCATACGATGGATCTGAATGATCCATTCTATCCGCACTACAACTCTTCATATTATACTCCATACGGAAATACGCAGAACTCCCACCGCACTACAACTCTTCGTATTATACTCCATACGGAAATATGCAGAACTCCCAACAATTTCC
>JAYMSL010000449.1:0-24502 GCA_036897195.1 Plantago coronopus
GGTATATATAGTTGAGCAATTGACTAATTCCCAATCCAAATAGGAATAGAAGTAAAGGCCAAATTGGAGAACTAATTAGAATGGAATTAGGAAATTGACATTTTCCTAATTGAACTCTAATTCTTCTTTTCCCTTTTCCTACTAACAAAGCACCTGCCTTAATTAGTTATTTTCCTTTTGGCTCCAATTCCTAACAGTTTGTACTCTATAATTCTTTTTTATATACAGACATGACACATGTAAAACATTGTTTTTTATGACAAATATTTAAAAAGAGAAGAAGTAAAATATTGAAGATTTGTCCAATTTGCAACGCGTCTGTCTGTCATTGTCGAGCTCTTCTATCTATCTACTCACCAAAACCAAAACCAAACCTAGCTAGCTCAGCCCAACTCTGATTACTCATTATTATTCTGCTATCAAATCCAATTAATCCCTTCATTAATCACCCCAAATTAAGTCCAATCCCCCCAATAATGACCTGGGAGCACATCCATACGCTGTCGTTTCCCTAGGGTTTGATTTGATTTGATTTGATTTGATTTACCGATGAAGAAGAATTCTCTTCTCTGAACCCACAACCTCATACTCCTCCAACCCTACCTCGCTCAAAATGGAGCCGCGTGTTGGCAACAAGTACAGGCTCGGCCGTAAAATCGGCAGCGGATCTTTCGGAGAAATCTATCTTGGTATGCTCCGTCTGCTCTGCTCTCCTCTATCCCTTCTGTTGTTTTCTGTTGTTTGATTTGTTTGGTTTCCTCTGCTTTTGGGTTTGAGTTTACTCTTTTGAGTTGTTAATTGCTGGGTTTCAGGGACTAATTATCAGACCAATGAGGAAGTGGCGATTAAGCTCGTAAGTAGCTCTTTTCTTTTTTGATAATTTGTTACTGCTGTAATGTTTTGGGCTTTTACTTGTGTAGTCATTTCTGTCAAATTAATTTGCTGGTAAAATGTACACACTGCATGTAATTGAGCTGCTGAACTGCTGAAGTGGTGTTATATATGTGTTCTAGTTTATTCGTAACCCGTTGGTGTAGTTTGACTTTATGTGATGAATACTTGAGGCTTTAGAATTGAGTGTGAGCTGTGGATGGTGTTAGGCAAATTGGCAGTCTTTGCTAGTCTATAATGCAAGTTGTAAGTACCTTCTTGTGCATTTATCATGGAGGGAATGCTTGATAGATGTGGTGTAGTCTAAGTCACCTAAAACTGCGGAGAGTAATCTTTAGAATACTTAAAAGCATGAGCAATCTTAAACCATTTATGATCATATTACAGTATTTATATTTACTCGTGTAAAGACTTCATCTTTGTCAGCATCATGAATAATCTATAAAATTTGTGGTTTTAATTCCTAGTATATGTTACTTTAGTTTAGTCTCCCTACGACATATTTATCTCACGAGATGAGTTGACTCATAATTGCATGATATTGATGGTTACCTTTGTTAGTGCTAGTGTGCTACAATTAGTGTAATTTGTTATCATCAAACCACATTAAGGAATTGATTTTAATTGTTATAAAAGTAATTCATAACTTCAAGAATCAAAACATTTTGAGAAGTTTCCCTATTTATATGCTACTATGGTGATTGAGAGGGAAGAAGATGAAAACTTGCTGGGCTGGAAATTTTACTCAAGGGAAAGTTAAGAAATTTAAAAATGAATGAGATTGCCTGAATTGTGACGGAACAAGTGCTCTCAATTACTGATGAAGAAGTTTCATGTTGTCTGTGCTTTGCACCAGTCTTAACATTTTTGATAAGGCTCACTGGCCTATGCACACCTATAATCTTGTTGTCCGATCAACTCATTGTTTTTATGTTATATTTTTTTTATAAAATTCTGTATATTGTTAAAATGTGCTGGCGTTGCATTTGGTGTTTTCAGGAAAATGTGAAGACAAAACATCCGCAATTGCTGTATGAGTCCAAGTTATACAGAATCTTACAAGGCGGAAGTAATACTCCATTGACCTTGTAATAATAATCCACTTTCCATTTGACCTGTTTGAGATGTAGGCTAAGTTTTCTTCATTGAACTACAGCTGGTATACCAAATGTGAGATGGTTTGGTGTGGAAGGTGACTACAATGTTCTAGTAATGGACTTGCTTGGACCTAGTCTTGAAGATCTATTCAACTTTTGTAGTAGGAAACTTTCCTTGAAGACTGTACTCATGCTTGCCGATCAAATGGTAATTTTTGGGTTTCCATAATTATCTCAATTGGAGTCTTGTATTTCTCAGATTCAGGTTATGAATCAATGCTGTTACTGCTATCCTAATGATAAGTGTTTCAGATCAATCGGGTTGAATTTGTTCACTCAAAGTCATTTTTACACCGGGACATCAAGCCGGACAATTTCCTTATGGGCTTGGGAAGGCGTGCAAATCAGGTCTTTAATTGTACAGTCATCTGTGTTTTGTTTGTCTGTTATACCTCAGTGTAATGTGCTCATACTTGCTTTATATCAGGTGTATATCATTGATTTTGGTTTGGCCAAGAAATATAGAGACAGTTCATCGCATCTACACATTCCTTACAGGTGAGATGTGCATATATTATTTGGAGCATTGCAGTAAGTTGCTTTTGAGTTCTTGATACCTAGTCATTCTGGTCTATTTTCACTTAGCCTCATCTTTAGTGTAGTTGAATTCATAGCTTTAAGCTACTATTACACGATCATCTTGGATTTGGGTCATTATCTTCTGCAATTTTCTTGTGTGTATTAATGATATTCAACGTGTGATAAGATGTGTTCATCTAGTGATATGATGAAGCTCTTGACTGTTTTGACATAGCCTGCATTGGTGTCCACTGTCTTAATGTGATTCTGTTTGTTCAGTTAGGTCAGCTTTCATGTGTATGTTTAATTAATGTCTCAGGGAGAACAAAAACTTGACTGGAACAGCACGATATGCCAGCATGAACACTCACCTGGGTATCGGTAGGTGTTTCTTTTTGCCTGCATATCTTCTTATAAATAGTCACTTGAGTTGAACCTCTACTTAAACTAGATGCTTTTTATGCCCCTTGTAGAACAAAGCAGGAGAGATGATTTGGAATCTCTTGGATATGTTCTAATGTACTTCCTGAGGGGAAGGTAAAATTGTTTGCTTGTACCTTCATCCTGTCGGTATCTAATTGTGTATTGAGTACCGTATACTGAAATATATTTTATGTAGCCTTCCCTGGCAGGGTCTGAAAGCTGGGAATAAGAAACAAAAGTATGAGAAGATCAGTGAGAAAAAGGTTTCGACTTCTATTGAGGTATGTAATGGAAACTCATCATATAGTAAATGTTCTGGTTCATTTACTATAAATTTGATTGCCTTCTTACATTGATTTCAGTCTTTGTGCCGGGGTTATCCAACGGAGTTTGCATCCTATTTTCATTATTGTCGGTCACTGCGCTTTGAGGACAAACCAGATTATGCTTATCTTAAGAGGATATTCCGTGACCTTTTCATTCGCGAAGGTCTAAAAATTTTGGTTGATGAACTTCGTTTTCTAATTTCCAAAGTCCTTTTTAGGAATCGAAATTTTATCACTGACAAAACTTGGATTTGATATATGACTAGTTATGTTTTATGCAGGCTTTCAATTTGACTATGTCTTCGATTGGACTATTTTGAAGTACCAGCAGTCACAAATGGCTGCTCCTCCTCGAGGTCTTGTAAGTGGCATATCCTCAAAAGTTTTGCACTTTGATATTCCAATTAGGGATTTTATAATGTGCGCCTATCTCAGGGCCCAGGTGCTGGAACTAGTTCAGGACTCCCGCCTGCAATTCCTAGTGGAGAACGCATACCAGGTAGATTTTTTCTATCTGTTTTGTTTTCCCCCTGCTTTTCCTTCTATTTTGCTCTTTCCTCCATATAGCTATATGTGGTTAGTAACTTAGTACATGACATTGTGCTACCTTTGCAACTTAGTATTGCTTCAAGTGTATCTGGTTTCATTTTCTATCTGTAGTTCTGAAAGAGTTTCCCCCAGTTAACATTGTTGCAGGTGACGATGATGGGAGGCAAGCTACTACTTCAGCAGATCCATCCAGAAGAAGACACTCTGGTCAATTAATAAATGCTGGAAGTCTGTCCCGTCAAAAAAGCCCTGTACCAAATGACTCAATAAACAAAGATGCTATGGTATGCTTGGATTCCTTTAGCAAAGCATGGCATGAATAAAGTTCAATTTTGGCCTTTGTTTTTCTTGATGGGTGGGTGAGCTATTACATAGCTGTGCTATGGCTACTTCTTTAGGCCGCAATATGTTGGTCTTCAAATTGCCTATTGTTTGAGAAAAAGAGAAATTATCCACTGTTTAAACACAAGGAATTGCATATGAGCTCTCTTAAGTATGTGTTGAAATGATACAAAATGTTCCTCCGCTGTTATACTATGAGTTGATCATCTAAAAGTTTCAGAGACTCAGACCTGCTGAGTCTAGTATTTATGATGGATCAGTTGATGCTGAATTCCTAAAATTATCTAACCAGTGGTTTAGTTCATTTATAATATTAGTGCATCTATCCAGTTTCTTGTCGTGTTGCCTTGTAATATGTTACTTTGATAATTGAGTGTTGCAGATGTCAAGCTCCACCTTATTTGGAAAAACTAGTGGATCACAGCGGAGAGGTGCCGTTTCTGGTAGCCGAGAAGCTACTGCAGGAAATGATTCTCGTACACCCGAGGCTAGTTCAGCCACCGTGAACAAAATATCTAGTGGGCAAAAGAGCTCCCCTACTGCTGTATCCTCGGAACCAAAGCAAACTTCTTCAAGAAACAACTACGATTCCACAATTAAGGGCATTGAGGGCCTACATTTCGATGATGAAGATAGGAATCGTCACTGAATGCAGTTGTGTCATGTTCCCCATAAATCACCAATTTACATGGGCATGCGATGAAATTAAAGACTCCCTGTAACTTTATTATGAAAGATGTGAATGCGAAAAAAAGGAGGGTTATCCAGAAGAATGTATAATGCAATAAAGTTGAATATTTTGAGAAGCCAACCGAGGGAGAAGTGTTGTCCATATACACAACTGACACTTTGATGACATGGGTCTTTAATTCCATGTAGCCTTCCTATTAATACTTTGGAACGTCTGATTTGTGTCTTAGATTGGGTGTTGTTGAATTGAAAATTTACCACCTTTGTAACATGTGGCTTTCCACATACTACTGCGAGTAGTATTTATTTACCAGTTGTGTGCATTGTAAGTGCTGGCCATTGGTTTGGAATAGCCTGAGTGTTTGCTGTATAACTATTTATGTATGTCTAAATACATTTTGAGTGTTCATTTCGTAAAGCACTTCTAGTTTGTCTCTCATATATCTTTGATAATCCATGTTGTATCAACACATGAGCAGATCATCATCTTTATAACACTTCATTCTTACAAAACCAGCAATCATCGAAGAATTTGCTTCCGATTTTATCTGTATTCTTGATGCTTCTTTACTACTTGCATTCTGCTCTTTGTATGGCATGCACCTTTCCTCCAAAATGCATAGCATGGTTGGCTCTATGGCACTGCATTGTGCAGTGTTCATTGTACAGAACATTTGAACACGCACAAGGTAAAAAAACACCGAATTGCAGGACTAAACTAAATTTATCATCTGGGTTTAAGAACACCGGACAAAATGAAAGATCAGAATCGAACCGATACATAGAGCACTTATTAGCATTACATTAACTTTAGCACTTGATGTATCTAGCTTCATTTATGAGAATAATCAGTAAGATTTTTGACATTTGAGTATCAAAATAATAAGACATTTAAACAAGAAAATGCAACCACACTCGGGATTTTCGACTTTTCGCATCCGTTCCCCAGATTCAACAAATCACAGTATTGATCAATCAATGGATCACCTGTAGCCATGGATGACTCTGGAATACTTATCCTTAATCCACCTAAAGCTCTTCCTGAAGGAACCCTTGATTTTTCCCTCAACAGAGTAAACCTTGTAGCTAGCAACCCTCTTCTTCCTCTGCAATTCGGGATCAGTCAAGCTCCAGTTATTCCTGGCAGCCACGCCATTAGTTGACTTGCCTTTCTTAAACTTCCACTGCTCGCCGTCAGCCGCAACGACGATCTCCATCTGCGGCGGCTGGGCGGAGGAGGAAGCGTATGAGGCGCTGTAACACCTGAGATCTTGCATCCCGGTTGGATTTGGGGTGGTGGTCATATGGGTGGAGGAGTAGTTGTAATTGTTTTGGTCAGGTGTGTATGATTTGGATCTGTAATCTTGTTGTTCCATATTTGTTGAATTATTGGGGGGTTTTGGGAATGAGAATATATTCTTGTGAGGTTTATTGGAGGCGATGGTTAAGTGAATCTAGAGGGGAAGATTGGAAGTGATTAGTTATGGAAAGCACACAAAAATGGGACTAGGGTGTGCTGCTGCTAATTAGTTTGGGCTGCCGGGTCGGTGCACCAAGGGAAGGGTGGTGTTTACAAGGTGCTAGCCAAAGGTTTTTACGTAGTGTTTTGACACTCAGTTAAGGAGTTGGGTTAAGTCCCTAACCGAGCTGGATTAAGCCCCCAATCTAGTTTACCATCAATTCAATAAGATCTAAAAATTGTAAATTGTTTGAATTTTTCCTATTAATTCTGTCAAAATTGGTAACTGGACAAGTTAAGGTACCTTTTTTCAGATTTTTCACTAAAAATACATAAATACATTACTCCTCCGATTAAATTGTATACATACATTTGGTATATCCTATTAAATTGCATACTATATTTAGAATAATTTTGTCAAACTTTAATTTCATATTTATAGTGATTATTGATTTTAAAAACACATTTTACATGGAGAAAGCAAATATTTTTTATCGTTCAACGAGATTAAAGGAGTATAAATTTACGTGAAATTCACTTAAAGAAAAAGTTACGTAAAACACTAATTGACATCACATGTGTTATTATGAAAATTAATAGAAATTCTGACCAACCTGGAACGTATGAATATACTGCTGAATGAACCGGGCATAATTCTAACCATCGCATGAGATTTGTTCATGCAACATTTTGTTGCGATTCGTCCACAGACTCTAATAAGAGTTAATAAAAAAGCGAACTTGAGACCAGAGTTTTTTGGAACACATAGCTAAAAATGTAAAGTGAATAAAGTTTGTGGAACGGGCAGTAGGAGATTTAAATGTGAAAATTTTGTTATTCTGTAAGTGGAAGTCCCATCGGACTGGACTGGGTAACGACTTTTTATTATTCTTTTTAGGATTTGTTACATATACTTCATGTTGGTTACATACTTCTCAATGAGGTACCGTTAGATGAAACAATTACACCAAGGTCCCTTCGACACAAGCCTCCATTGCCGAGCATAATTACGACGAAATTCATTCATTTTATTGCAAATTTTATGCCAAAATTCCATTTCGCGCAAGAGTGGAGGTGAATCGCGACGTCTACTGCTCGTAATAGGTGAGTTCATCTTTGAAAGATTCTTTTTTTTTCCTGCAATTAGTGTTGCTAATGTTGATAAAAACAACATATTTAGTTCAATTTTCGGTTTTGTTAAATTATGGTCGGCTAGTGTTTCAGTACTTGTTGATTTTGGCTAGTTGTTTGTTGGTTTTATTACTCAGGAACTACGAGTACGAGTAGCAAGAACAGGTTTGATATACAGATCCACTATGCTGGTGAACAGTCCATACTTACAAACATCAACCCTAGTAAGTTTATTGAACTGTATTATGTATTGTCTTGTGTTGGAGTAAGTTTATTGAACTACATTATGTATTGTGTTGTGTTGGAATGAGGAAATTGCACAAACAAATGCAAGTGGTGCAACACGTAGGAGGAAAAGAGCTAGGCTGGATCATGTTGATGTTGAAGATGCAACTACAAGTAGAGGAAGGGGAGCTGCTACAAGGGGAAGGGGAACTGCTATACAAGGGGAAAAGCAATAATCTAGAACAAAGTCTTTGTAAAAATATCATATGCCACTAATAAAGAATAGTATGTCCATTAGCATGTTAATAGTATTGACGGATGGTTAGTTGAGGCTTATGTTCTCTTTATTTCAGTTTTTTAGATGGTTTAGGTTGTTTAACTTTCAATTGGAACTTGTTTTGGCATAGAAGGTTTACTTGATGATGACTTGGAACTTGTTTGGCATAGAAGGTTCACATGATGACTTGTTTTACTTGCAAATATCATGTTTTGCTACTCAAACAATTAGCCATATTTCATGTTTTAATGGGAAGTTTACATTTCTTCTACATCTTTTTGTTGCCAAGATTTTGTATGATTATGTGTAGTTGGAAGAATAAAGAAAAAGGTTGGTTTTGGAGGTATAAATAGCCGGAAAATCAGTCACAAACTGTAACATAACTGCTATCTCTTTTTAAGAAAAAAAGTCCCAGAAAATTACATACAAAGCCTGTCAATTACATATTGCCGCCTAAAAATATGATGTTTGGTCATTTACAAGTATTGCAAAAATATGATAATTCATTTTCACTTAATTCAACTAAAGCCAAATTCGTTTATCAAAAAAAAAAAAAAACTAACGCCAAATTCGGAAACCTAAATGTAATTATTTTATGTAACAATATACATGTGTAATTATGAAATCTAAGACTAGGGCTGTGCATTTGGTCTGGGCCAAATGGGTACCCAAAAGACCAATCATAAAAAATGATGTGGGCTTGACCGACCATTGGTCAAAAATAATTAAATGGGTAATTTGGTCATCTACCTGAAATAGATGGGCGTTTCGGCTTTAAGCTTTATAACGGGTATTTGGTTCTAATTTGGTCTTATTCAATAAAACCAAGACGTTTACTTTATACAGCACAGAAATTCAGCCAAAAAGATTGAAACCCTAAAACTCAATCCACCGTTGAAATCAACTTTGTTCCCGCTTAAATCGATTCCAAGAGAAGTTTGGATCGGCATTCCAAGAGAGGATCGCGAATCGAGCATCTGGAGTCGAATTACAGTGTCAACTGAATCGACCTTTTTGCTGTGAACTCGACTCCCTTCTCAGCTAGCTCGGTAATTTTGTTTTCTGTGAACTCAACTCTGCCTTTTTGCTGTGAACTCGACTCCTTTATCAGCTAGGTCGGTAATTTTGTTTTCTATGAACTCGACTCTGCCTTTTTGCTGTGAAGTGTGAACTCGACTCCCTTCTCAGCTAGGTCGGAATTTTTTTTTCTGTGAACTCGGCTCTGATAATGTTTTGGATTTGGACCTTTAGTTTGGTTGATTGTTCGGTTATCCTATAAATCTAGTAGGAATTTTGCTTTTTACTAAATGAAATATGATATTACAATCCAGATTTGGAGTTTAGCTTGTTTAGATTCAGTTCAACTGTTCAAACTTCAAATATTGTCTACTGTTTTGTTCATAAGTTTAGAATTTTACTGTGGAAAGAAACTGTAGTTAAGATTGCGGTACCCGTCCCGTTTAAAAAGATGGTTTTTCGGGTATTCGGGTACATGGGTATTCGGGTATTAAAATTGCGGGTATCAAAATGGGTACCCAAAAGTATACCCGTATTCCCGGATACCCGAACCCGAATACCCAAATACCCGAATACCCGCCGCCCGTATCACAGCCCTATCTAAGACGGTATTTTTTTTTTAAAGTACTATTACTAGATTTGCCAGTGGGGACTGGAGGTACCAAATCCGGAGGCCGGAGGGATATCGTCTACTCCACGGAGCATCTTGTACACTTGATCCAAATCGGTCTCCGCCGTTTCTCTCGGTGGTCGTCTTTCCCAGCCCAATTGAAGGCCAAATTCCAGTGCAGACAATTTCGCAGCTCTTAAAGGTAGGGTTAATTTTATTAGAAAATCCCCTTTCCCATTCTCCCTTTTCTTTTCGAATTTAGTTAAGTCCCCTATTTGGTATCTGTCGGAAACAAATCCTAACATAAACAACCCTCGCCCAATTTCTGATTTCGTTTCAGTTCTTCTTCCTCAACATCACAATCAGTCAATTACACAACATTCTTCTTCTTCTTCTGCCACCTCCGGCGAAGTTCTTTTCCAGGTATTTCTTCTTTCTAATGTTTCTCATTCAATTCCTTAGCTTATAACCTTAATTTTCTTTTCGTGCGCAATTTTAGCTCTTCTATTCAGTTAAATTGAGCTTTGTGGTATTTGGTTAGGTAAGTTAGGCTTTCTGTTTCATCTGAATGAAACTCCTCCAGGGATTTGCCCCGCGTTTTCATATAGCAATTTTTTTAATTTCAGCTCCCTTTTCGATCACTTTTTTCGATTTCACCTGTTGGTTAGGTTAGACCCTAGCGTATCAGTAGCCTGTAAATGGTTGGGTGAGGAGGGGGAGGTTTTGTTGGTTGTGTACTGCTCTTCCAATCTGACACATTAAGGGACAGCTGTTGTGGTGATGTTTCTTGGTTATAATGTTCACTTTATTATGGTTAGATGATGTTCTTAGGGCTCCCAATATTTTCTTATTTAAATCTAATTTATGAAAGATATTAGTAATGATTCTACATTTAAAAAAAATGGGCGCCTTCAGGTTCTCGCACTTTCATTTTTTAAGAACATTTGGCACTTGCGTGGTTGTGGACACGCTTTTGTTTCTGGTGATCTGTTATGGGAGTTTATTAGTTCTCTACGTTTCACTTGTATATTGAAGGTTGATGATTTGAGCGATCGGAGGTCTTGATGCACTTTAATGTTCTGTATATCTAATTTTCTACATACATATATAGATGAGTCTGACATTGATTACGGTGACAAGATTGTTGTCGTGCGAAACATGTTTCGATCTTTTTTCTCTTCCATTCTCTCTAGGCATTTAATTATTGAGCTTCTGTTCATCATTTGATTGAATCCCGTTTCAGGTTAATCTGGGTCATCTTCCTGTTTCCGAAAAAGGCGGAAGATGATTTACAATGCAATTGACACATTTTATCTTACTGAAGAAGAGCTGCAGAACTCACCTTCAAGGCAGCATGAAATTGACGAAGCAACTGAAACCACCCTTAGAATCTATGGATGTGACCTGATACAGGAGAGTGGCATATTGCTTCGATTGTATCCTTTTTATGTTACCTTCTTCTCACTTGATCTTCTTCAGCACTTCGGTGTGATTTATAAGCTTCTTCATTTCTGTTGTGTTAAGTGTAAACTTTGAAGAAAGAGCCTCTACACTATTTCTCCAAGTTTTTATTTTGTTTCAACATAACTTAAGCTATATGGATTAAACGCCATGCATTATTTGGGTTAGCATTTTACTCTTGATTTTGGTCTTTGAAATACCTTAACTGAATTATGTCAGACCTCAAGCTGTTATGGCGACAAGTCAGGTCTTGTTCCATCGATTTTACTGCAAGAAATCTTTTGCTAGGTTCAATGTGAAGGTCTGTCTGTTACTTTTTCTACTACTTATGTTTTCTCCTAATCCATCAATTTTGATTTAGTTTTTATTATGTACTGAGTGGCTAATATATTTGGTTTTTAAACAGAGGGTTGCTGCTGGCTGTGTTTGGCTTGCTTCAAAACTCGAAGAGTGCCCTAGGAAAGCTAGGCAGGTGCTCCTTGTTTTCCACAGGATGGAGTGTAGAAGGGAGAACTTGTCTATTGAACACCTGGACACATTTTCCAAGGTTTGTCGCTATGTTAATATCATCTTCTAATAACTGATAAGTGATAAGTAAAGCAACTTGTTGAACTAATCCTATCTCCTGTCTAACTTCTTTGTAAGTTGTGGTATTTCTCTAAGACTGGTATGTCTCTCTTTGTTTGCAGAGATACACCGATCTGAGAGCAGACTTGACCAGAACGGAGAGGCATATTCTGAAAGAGATGGGATTCATATGCCATGTTGAGCACCCTCATAAGTTCATATCGAATTACCTTGCTACCCTAGAAACTCCACCCGAACTCAGACAAGAGGCTTGGAATCTTGCGAATGATAGGTACAGTTTTGGACATAGAATATCATAATATCAAAGTAAATATTTAATTCACTTGTTATCTATTTGCCTCTCTGATGATATTTTTCCCGCAGTTTGCGCACCACATTGTGTGTGAGATTTAGAAGTGAGGTTGTAGCATGTGGCGTCATATATGCTGCTGCTCGAAGATTTCACGTACCATTGCCCGAGAACCCTCCTTGGTGGGAAGCATTTGATGCAAAGAAAGAAGGAATAGATGAAGTTTGTAGAGTTCTGGCTCACTTGTATAGCCTTCCCAAGGCTCAGTATGTACCTGTATGTAGTGATGGGGGATCCTTTGCAACATCTAATAAATCACTGGACTTGCCGAATCAGTCAGTTCTGAAGGTGACTGCATTTTCTTGGTGAAACAACTGGTAGTTATTATTATTTTATTCTTTTGTTCAATAGAGAAAATTTTTGCTGTTGCATCTGTTTACATTATTTATGTTTATGTTCGTGTATTATTAATGTCAAATTTGCATATATAACTAGATCTCCTGGTGCAAATTTTCAGGATGTTCCTCAGGTAGGAGCAACCAAAAATGCAGATACAACAGGAAAAGAGCCCCCAAGTCCCGTAACTCAGGAAGGTAGCAAGGATGTAAAAGTTAAAGGTGCTCTTGACAAATTAAAGGATTCAAAGAGAAGTGATGATGAATCTAAAACCTCCCTCAGCACCGGAGAGTTGAGAGAAGAACTTGATCCAAAATCGATATCTGATAATAGATTAGAAGTTGGAGCTGAAAGGAACAAAAAGAGGGAGAGAGACAGGGACAGGGAAGAACAAAGATCTAAGAGTAGAGACATTGACAGGGGGCGTGATTCTGACAGGGAGAGAGAGAAACTCAGGGAAAGAGGGGGTCAACGATCCAGAGACAAAGGAAGAGATTCTGGTAAGTTGGTATCTTAATTGATCATAAATTGCAATCACATGCCTCAGGATATTTTTCTGCATATGCCTTGTGTTCTCAAAAAATGTAATGCGAGAGCCCTTTACTTCCAGATCTAGAATGTTCTTTTTACCAACGTTTTATAATTCTGAAATAAATATGAGACAGGGGAATTCACATCTAATGTCTCCCAGGTTTCTGTTTTTCCATTCACCACTTTGCATTCGACGTGTACATTGTTTCAAATACTTATCTAATCACTTTACTGTAATGCAGATTATGCCGGACGATCAGGGAAGCCTAAACATCATTCCAGTCGAGGTACGCTTTTTATCTGAGAAACCTTTCTCATAGATATGAGACTGCATACTTGCCACTTGGTCATTTTCTCAAAAGTCTTTGTTTTGCCAGATCGTGACTATCAAGGCTCTTCATATTCATCGAGAGAGAAAGATCGTCGTAAGCACCATTCATATACTTGAAGACACAAGAGTTGTAGTATTGAGAATTAGGTGGGTCAAGCTTTGTAACTGTACTCGTAAACTGCACCCTTGCGGTTCCAGTTGGAATTACTGTTTCCCGTATTTTATGTTGGAGTACCATGTTGTTGGTATGCCTGTAAGAACTTGTAAATTGCCCGGAATACACAATACACAGGGGGACTTGTACTTGTTGGGTGTTGCTTCGTTGGGGTTTGATTAAATCTCAATAGTACTTTCAAACAAAAACTGAATTATGGAGTACTCATTTTGTTTGAACTCATCCCATCTTTCTTTGTATTATCTTCAGAGTGATTGTGCAGTTTTATTTTTGAGGGAGAGATTTTTTTTAAAAAGAAAAGTAAATAAAGGTCCAACCTGAAGTCACCAACACTAGAAAAAAAATCAAATCCCCTGGTTTGACCCGGAAGTCTTTAAAAGAAAAATATAGAAATGTTAAGCTATAAATTGTTGCACATAGCTCTCAGCGGAGAATTTTCACTCTGGGACAGGTGTGTACCTCCTTCTCATTATTCACTTAGACCCTACATGGAGCTCATCTGTAAATAATGAGGGATAAATGCACCGCACTTGTCCCCGTGTCTCATGAACCCCTCGTTGCATTGGATGGATCATATATCATGAGATGCATGGTTCATCTAAGGTGATTAATTATTAAAAAATAATAAACTTTTATTTTCTTTATTAATTAGTTTCATCTCAATTTGTTAGAATGTTTCTGGTGTTGTGATAACTTCATTAAAGTTTATTTTAGCTTTATTTCGAACCTAGATTCCACCTGTAAATATTGAGGGTGAAGTGCACTGCACTTGCCTCTGTGGTCTCATGAACCCCTCGCTGCATTAGATGGACCATATATCATGAGATGAATGTTCATCTATGGTGATTAATTATTAAAAAAAAGGCATAATTCAACTTTTATTTTCTTAATAAATTAATTTTATCTCAATTTGTTAGAGTGTTCCTGGTGTTGTGGTAACTCTTTTGAAGCTGATTTTAGTTTTATTTTAGACCTAGCTCCCGTTTGGCTATGATGGTTTGCAAAAGGGTAAATTTTTGAGAACTTAATATATTTGAAGGACTTGGTTATAACATATTAAATCAAAATATTAACATTTTACATTAAAACATTAAATATCAATATTTAATATTTTAGTGTAATATGTCCAATATTTATATACAAGATGAAAAAATATTAAAAACGTAATTCAGGTAGTCCGACATTACGTTTTGATACTTTATCTTGCAATGCCCGGTTTAAGACTCTGTCCTTTTCATCTGAGGATTTCGGAACTAAACTGAACTCAATCTGAAGTGAAGTACAAATTTGAACTGACTAAATCTGAACTGGTCTGAATTGAATGTATATGAACTTAATTTGAAAATAATAAAGCCTAAGTACTTTAAGACTTATGTTGATCATTAAAGTAAATGCGGTACTTTAAATTGAATGCGTAACACGGTTTATGTTTTTTAGATTACGTGTTATGCTTAATGAAATATGTATAAAATATGTGAAATGTTCTATGAAGAAAAGTTTAATGTTTTAATGTGATGTTTGATGTTTTGTTTTTAACACAAATGTATAATGTTTTTATACAAAATATCGAATATAGGAACATAAAATATTCAATAGATTGAATTGGACTAACCTGAATTAAATTCAAGTACAAATTTAAATTACGTAAACTTAAATTAAGGTGACCAGAACGGGGAGTATATTTAGTTTTACCCTTCAACAATATAGACATTTTCAAACTTAAAAGGAATATAATATCGATGAAAATTTCCCAAAACAAGTAGAGGATACCAATAGATTATAACATCTGCGAACAGTTGTAAACTTGCAACCATCAATTTCTAATACCATACATAAATCTGATGAAGATCAGGTTCCACTATTCCGACATGACAAGCCAGCAAAACGGGAAAAAACACAGGGATCTAAATACAAAAAAATGGCTTCAGCTGATCTTCACACCTTACTAATTTTAAGCTCTAAAAACTATATCAGCTCCGCCTTCATAAACAATTTACAGGCTGCAGATGCCATTTACGAGCGGAGATGCTAGCTACTGAAATTCAAACAAGTCCTGTATCAGTTTTTGCTGCGTGGAGGATTTTCGTGTTACACTAGCCGCCTATCAGAGCCCCCTGTTAGGTTTGCAACAAAAAATCATGATCAACTATAAATCTCTCCACCGGCATCAGAAAACACAATATGTTAGTTCTACAGACTATAAGACTGCTTAATTGTTTCAAGTATGTTGAAGATAATATAACTAGTAATGATCTTAACAGAATCAAACCTCTAGAAAATTTCTGATGATTTGAAATCTCCAGTTCAAAAGCTTAATCGTCCAAATCAATAAAACTGGTTTGATTAACTGCAGCTGCAGATTTCACAGATTTATCCTCTTCTTCGGCACACTTTGGTTCTGCTATTTCACTTTCCTTCTGTGCTTTGTTAGCGTAATGCAAGTCATCGGGATTCAAAGGTAGGGAAGCAGGATCAAGTTCAAAAGAACCTACTGGCACTCCATATCTTTTAGAACCATTCAATGTTGGCACTCCATCTCTTTTAGAGCCATCATTCAATTCATGAGAAGATGATACACGGTGGGAGAATCTATACAGCTCCTCTGGCCGTATCCAAAAGGAGTCGTACTCACTCCGGCCACTTCTCTGGAATAGGCTCACAAATCCAGCAACTTTATCCAAGTAACAAACTCTTATGCCCGCAGCATCTTCAACACACAGCACCTCCACAATTTCATACTGGAACTCTTTATGATTTTCTGGATTTAAACTCCAGCCTATGTCCCAGTCCTTGAAAAGGGCCCAAACTTCCTTCTCTTTCGGGTAAATGTCAAGGGTACCTTTCTTGCCTGGCACACAAGACATCATTTGATGAGAGAACGTATTGCGTTCAGATGTCTTTTCAGTTTTTCTAGCAGGCTTAAAAGTACCACAACCAACAGGTAGTGAAGCAGCTATCCAATTTTCATCTGAGTCAGATGTAGGAACAGCTTCGAACCACTTAAAACTGAGTTCAAACGGGGAAGCGTTCACCTTTGTTATCTTAGCATAGTATCTTGGCATTTGATACTCATCATAACAAGCCCAGGTTTGATTAATTTTGAAACGGTCTGCCTCTCGATCCTTGTCGAAATCATAGAATTCTGGATCCGGACACTCAGCAGTGACTACACCTGGATTGTCTTCAGATTCCGACTCTATGTCAGATTCAACTTCAACTTTTTCAGCTGCACCACTTTCACCACCTCTGTCATCAGTATCACATTTAGCAACCTTGGCTGGTAAGCTTCCTTCAGAATGAGAAGTCGCTTTATCTTTGCCTGTGGCTTTAGCAGCAGAATTCTCATCCTCAGATATTTTACTCTCTTTCTGCTTTTTGATTGGACTAGCAAAATCATCATCATCACTCTCATTGTATTTGTAACTAACATTCTGTCTCACACGTGATGATCTTCTTTGAATGTGAACAGCATCAGATTTATTACACGTCGCAAAATTGCTAAAGTTTGCCTCTAGTTCCTCGTCATCGGTGTCAGAATCTTCTGAACTATTATCACTCTCACTAGATTCAATAACAGCCTTCCTGCCCCTCTTTCTACTATTTTTCAGGTCTGCTGTTTCTTTAGTGGGAATGCTATTGGATTTTCCACCATGCTTGTAACTGGTTCCATTGGCTTTCAGATCACCATTTCCATTAAAAGCACTCCCAATATTAATACCACCACTACTTCCTGTCTTAACACCTGGCTCGGGATGAACAACATTCCTGCTTGCAAACCCGTGCAATCCTGCATCTGACGCTGAAGATCCTTTTCCAAATTGACCCCCAACTTTATAGTGGCTCTGTTTTAGTTCCACTTTCTGGTGGAAAGAGGCAGGTTGACTAAACCCAGGTTTTAATGGCACCTGGGCAGCTGGTTGACCGCATTTGGCTTCAACACCAACTTCGCAACCTTGAAAATTCCTTAAGCAATTCTGGCATTTCAAAGACTTGTTTATGTGTATTCGCTGGTATTGGAATCGTCTCTGGCAATATGCACAACATGTCCAGAATACATCTGGTCTAACAGATGAGCTTGGTGTTGTGTTGTGTTGATTCATGTTCCTGAAAGCATTATTGACAACTACACTGCTCTGAGCACCATATTGCTGGTTAATGTTAGCCCTTCTGTTCATGTAGTGAGGTGGCGCTTTCATTGATGCAGATGCTCGAAGCTTCATGTCAAACAAAGACTTTTTTGCTGTATCTGTGAGGATTGCATGTGCTTCGGAGATTAACTTAAAAGCAGCCTCTGCACCAGGTAACCTGTTCTTATCAGGATGGAGAACAAGTGCAAGCCGCTTATATTGTTTCTTGACAGTTGACTCATCAACAAACTGCTCAATTTGAAGAACAGCATACCAGTCCTTGTCGACTCCTATAACCTTTTTTTTGGCAGAACAGTGAACATCACATACACTAAGAAGCTGGGAAATATTTTCTAGCGATGGGTAAAGTTTTTGTGCTTTCATAGCATAGTTCCGCGCTCCTTCAAAATCATTCTCTGCCATCTTCTTCTCAGAAAGTTCCTTGGCTCGGATTGCATCATCTTTGTTGCATTCCATCGCAAATTTACCAATGTGCAAGTGACAGACTTCTGACCAGATAGTCTTTCTCTGAACGTGCTAACAGTTGACCTCTGTTACCATAATCACACAAGCAGACATACACATGTAAGAATGTGTTCAAAGTACTTAAGCCAAAGGATAAATAAATAAATGAAGACAATTGAAGAGAACGAAAAGTGAAGTAATGAAGACAGAAGGCTCATGGGTGAACTTGAAAGTCATAGTAATGCTACCTTATAGTTAGATAACTATAAACATACAATGGGTCATGCTGCAACTAAAGCAGTTTTCAGCCAAGGCCAACTGTTCACGCACACAATTTACCACTTAATTTAAATTAAGGAGACTGAATAATGAAAATAAATAAACGAATGAAAGCATCACATTCCAGTTTGCAAGGAATGGGCCATGAGAAGTAAGACCACAACATGCAAACAGAATAGATGTGGAGCTGAAACTGTTAATTTCATATGGGTTTTTTGCAGACATTCAGACACTGCCATAAAGCACAATCTAGGCAATTAATACTCCGAATTTCATGCCTTGAATAATGCTACAACTAGGCACACTATTGAAAAACTTCAGGATTAAATATAAATTAAAGTTGTTACTTGTTACACAAAGTTTCTATGTAACCTCCGTTAGTAAATCTATATGTGTCAGGAATTAACTAGAGGGTTCGCACATCAAATGTTTGATTACAAATTTACAATGGTTATGAAAAGGGCGAAAATAGTAAATCTATGATATATACAAACCTCGCTTCAGGATACAAAAACATAGTACACATACACAACGCGCACTTGGGTACCGCATGTCAAAATTTGCTTGTTATCTACAAAGAAAACTTGGTTTCAAAATATCAAAATTAACTCTAAAATCAGGAAAGGGGATTACCCATTTTCTAAGTCAAAATCTTACTACTGAAAAGTTTAAAAACTCAGACTTTTCCAACACAAAGTTAGCCAAAAAAGATAATTAAAAAAAAAAAAAAACTGGAAATTTTGCTAATTCAAAGAAGACGAAAAAATACTGGAAAATTTGCCCAAGCATGAACATGAAGAAAGAATGTAAAGCTCCAAAAATGAGTCCCTAAAATGGGTTTTCCGTCCACGAGCTTTCTCACAAAACCAAAGTACCACACTCGAGTCTCAATTCAACAACAGAAAAATAAATGCACTGTACTACACTGAATTAGCACGAGCAAACCAAATCTAAGTCAAACGGAGCACACAACAGAAACACGATGAGTCAATAGAACCCTAGAAGTCAAACAGTAGCAAAAATCACAAACAACAAGTTTCAAACATGAAAATTACAACGGAAAACAGTAATTGGAATGTAAAAGAGAGTTGTATGGAAACGAACCTCTTTTCCGATTGAAGGTAGAGAGAGAATTTGTGAGCAGGAGTTTTACATGGAACTGGAGCAGAGCAGTAATTGGATTGGTTTTGAATTGAACAAACTGATGCAAAAACGAGGGAAGAGGGAATTAATGGAGGGAAACTGAAAAGGCGATGAAAAATTTGTCGGGAGCAGTGAAGAAGAAAGAGAGATGACAGAGGGACCCTTATTTCTTCTCAATTTTCATTTGCCCCTTGAAAACTTTTGATTTGGGGAAGAAGGGTTCTTCTGATTTCCCAAAACCACCACAAAGATTGGAGGTGTTTGGAACAATCTAGAATTAGGGTGTTGGTGTTTTTGGGCCTAAGTTTGTAGGGTAGGCCCAATGGGCCTTGATTGGTTTTCGCGGCCCGTTGGGAAAAGGTTTTGGGTTGTTTCGAGGAAACGGGTTGTTCGGACCATCTATCAAGTCGTGTAATGGGGGCTAGAACAAGCCCAATCTTGAGTCGAATGATGTTTGGATTGAGATCGTAGTTCGTAATCCGTTTTCGGGCATATGCTTAACTGACGAAATTTAGAGAAGCGAGGGGTACGCAGGGTCTTATCTTGTTGATGTGTTGGGCTTGAGTTTTTGGGGTAGGCCCAATGGGCCTCGATTAGTTTCACGACCCATTTTGAAAAAGTTTTTGGGTTATTTTTAGAAGAATCGGGTAGATTGGACTTTTAAGTTGCACGATCGGGTCTTATCATGTTGCACAATAACCTTCGTTAATAGTTGTGCTCGCTACTATAACATATTCATGTTACGTCCCAAAACCAAAATTACTTCGACCCCACCGACCGTCTATCGTGAGATAGGCTCATGTCCAGGCGAAGCCTCTAATAACAATAAATCCAACTCAATGGTAATATAGAGCATCGAACAATCCTCAATGCAACGAAATAAAGTCATTTACAACGTCTCAAATATACAGAATGTCACGCCACAAAACCAAATTCACTTTGAGGCGACCGACTGTCTATCGTGAGATGGGCTTACGCCAAGACGAAGCCTACTGTACAATAAATCCAACTCGAATGATAAAACAGAGCATCTAAAAATCCTCAATACAACAAATAAACAGTCCTTCACTATATCTCAAATATACAAAATATTAAAGTACAATAAATTCTCAATATATACGTAGCTTCACTCCTCGAATGATCCAACAGTAGACTCTCTCGTCTCGTCTAAATCCACTATTACACCAACTCAAAATACCTTGTATATATTCTCCAATATTGCAACTCACAATACTAACACATCGAACACAACTCCGTTTTAATAGGGTAAAAAAGGATAGAAACGGTAAATTTATGGAGCTATGATAGCAATATATTAGTCGAAGGTGAATCGGATAATTTATGGAGTCAAAATGTTGGCGAAATAAAAATATATATTAGTCGAGGTTGATTCGGATAATTTATGGAGTCAAAAGGTTATAAAAATAGTTTAGTTGGAAAGAATTGAACAGATGACCTCCAACTTGCATGGATCTTAACTAATGACTGCATCCAACTGAGATAACCCATCTTCATATATACAAAGGTTGTTACAAACTACTAATCCTTACGATTCATTGTATTAATTCCACTCCAGGCTCCAGCCCATCATCTTCTCAATTGTAAGGATACAAGTTTTCAGATTTATGCAATTAGGTCCCTGCGTGTTCCAAGTTTCTAATCTCCATGAATAACCTCCAAATCAAGCAAAGGTCCATATAATTCGAATCTTTGTCATCTCCTCCATTCAATTCCATCACGAAACTAACATTAAACATCAATATTCATACACCCAATTCGTCAAACCTAAAAAGACATCTTCAAAACCCCAATTCACCATTAATAGTCCATGTCCTGCAGCTTCAATTCGTCCATGAGTAGACCAGGAAAAATTCTACAAATTCCTCAGTTTAATAATGTGACATTTGAATATTTCAATTACTATATAGTATGAGATGACAAAAGAAAAAGAGATAGTAGTGTATCTTGAAAAAACGCAAGAAGATTACAGTGCGAGAAAGAATTAGTTTATCGTGCGTGTATGCCCAACCTCACGCGCCCAAACGGAGAAATTTGAACAGACGTTCAAAAATGGTGATATTTGAAAATTTCAAATAGGTTATACTGTGAGATGGCAAAAAAAGAAGAAGATTGCAGTGTATCTTGAAAAAACGCAAAAAGGTTATAGTGCGGGAACAAATTAGTTCAAAAATATATTAAACGTCTAGAAGGGAAGTCCTATGAAATATATTTATATGCTCATGTGACGAGTCCGTATTTTACTGTCTCATCTTATCTTTTTATTGTTCTTGAGTTGTGTTTTTATTGTATTTTCTTAGTTTCTTTGGTGTTTTGTTATGTTTGATGTTTTGGTTTTGGTTTTGTTTTGTAGGGATCATTGTGTTTTGGGCGAAAAGCGGTGATTATTGGTGTGATTTTGGATTCTTTAGAGACCTCATGGGGAGCAAGGTGCCAACCATAGCTTGAACTAGGCAAAAACGGAAGCGAATTCGCAGTTTGGACGAAGATTTTAGAGTGAAATTCGCAGAGTTTGCCTACATCGTCGCTGTGTTGCCATTTTGATCATAAATTTCTCATACGACGTCCGATTGACCTCAAATCAGCGGCAACGCGTAGAGGTCACATAGAGAGAGAGAACATACCAGAAATTCATGTCTGGCGTTGCCAGTTCAAAGAGTTGGTGTTGCAGCTCTTCTAGCTGGCGAAGCCTGCTCCAGATCTGGACCGTTTCTGCTCCGTTTTATTCCCGAAATTTTATTTTTTCAAACAATCTGTAATTTTTCTACACCTTCAACACTTTTCTCTCTTCCTTTTCTCTCAATCACAAGCCTCCTAGATATCCAAACCACGCATGTATTACTGTAAAAGATACTGATTTTCATTGGAATAGAGGTTTGAGCAAGGTTATTTCAATTGTTGGGTATTCATTCTTCCAAGTCCTGTGACAAACTTGTAATATTGGCTTAACTTATCTTTTGGTTCAATCTTTTTTTATGATTGTCTATGCTATTATTGTTATTGCTTACAAATGCATGAGTAGCTAGATAATCTATGGGTTGGTGGTAGAGATGATGTAGAGCTAGGGTTCTTCACTTGATTCATCTTTGTCAAACTAGACTATTTTAATTCGTTTCTTACTTGTTTATTGTCCAAAACCCAAGTTTCAAAGGAATTAGCGTTGTTCCATAGTAAGCATCAAAAAGCTAGAAACAATTATTCAAAAGCCCAATTGGTATTGGAATTGACGACTCCAATCCTAACTAGTTGTTTGACGAATCAAAGCAATAATTCCCAACTTTGCATCGATCTCCACCATCCTACCCATATTCTTTCATATTCGGTTAAAATCAGTGTTCGTGTTTCTACAACTGGGTCTAGTGATTACTCGTGAGGAGATTAGTAGAGGTTGAGTTGTTGTTAGGCTAAGGTTTTAGAGGAAAAACTCAAACTCAGGCAATCATCTCTTAAAGTTGTTTAATTGAATATACAAATACAAACAAAGTTGGTCAAGTCATAAAGAGAACGACACTCGGGGTCAGCTTATCACTAGGTGTTTTCTTGTGGTTGGTTTCTGGCCTTTGGCTACCAACAAATTATCTTTTGACGGGGTGCACGACACACTTCGTCATCATGTCATGGTCATATAAGCACGAAATCATTGGTTCCCCAAATCCTCTACCAGTATTTGTTGAACAGATCACTCTACCATAATCATTTGTACCAGAACCAACTAAACAAAGAAAAAAAGAAATGGAAAAGATTGACTATGACTAGGACCGACTGTCAAGTTTTAGAAGAGTGGATCATAACGTAAAGTATGACTAAGAAAAAAGAAAAGGAAAAGATTGAATATGACTAAGATCGACTGTCAAGTCTTAGAAGACTAAATTATAACTTGAAGTATGACTGTTATGAAATCGTGAGACACCTGAATGAATATATTCATTTGAATCCAGATGAAAAATCTATATTAACTTAAAAGGTCAAAATAATTATGTATTAAACCATATAATGGCTACAGTTTATAATTTATTGGCTATCTAAAACATGAGTAGCTGATTTAGGTTGTTATACAAAATGATCACATAAACTATATTAATAGATTGGGAATGAAAATAGAAAAAATGGTGGTGATGCACATATGGTGTTAATTCGTCTACAATTGATGAAAACGGCCGCCTCATTCTTCACCAATCACCACTTTGCAATGTCAAATGACATCAAGAAGGTACTAATACCATATTCTTTTTTGATGACATCAACTTGATTTAGATAGATCAGGTCACTCTTGTGATATTATATGCTTACTTAAGTGGTGTCATTTAGTAATTTGGTGAACTCATTTATGCTACTGTAGGTTTAGTGCGCTGCTGTTATATTATATGCATACTCAAATGCATTGTTGCTATATGTTTAATAAATAAATCATCTTTTAATTTTCTACGTAATTATTAGTGTACTTAATATAACCTTGTATTTTTAGTCAAATGTCAGTAAATTGTGTAAAATCAACTACGCACTACGATTTATGTGAAATGTAATAAGGTTATTTTAAAACCAAGTTTGGAAAATCATGCCAAATCATAATGTCATACTACACATACACCTAATATGGCTAATACTACACATATACACATGGGGAAATGAGTATAAAGTACATACAAAATGTCATATATTTCATTTTACATGAGTATAAAGTACATACAAAAGGTCATATATTTCATTTTACATTAGGTTGAATCCAAATTCCATAGTATTCCAACTAGTTGATTAATTAATAATTTAATATCTATAACCAAAATAATGATTTTGGTATATCATTTGATCGTATGGACGGCTTCAATTACTTTGATGGCTTAAATCTCGTAGATTTATTGATGGCTTAATTTAACGTAGGATTGATGTATAACTTTGCATAACACACATATTGTTCCGTTTTTATAATTTTTTAAGTTTTAGATTTTCACACATATTAAGGTAATATTTATTGTATAACTCATATTTAGGCTCTGTTCTTTTCAGCTGAGGATTTCGGAACTGAACTGAACTGAACTTAATGGATCTGAAGTGCAGTACAAATTTGAACTAACCAAATCTGAAT
>JAYMSL010000450.1:0-24492 GCA_036897195.1 Plantago coronopus
GCACAAATCTATCTGATAACAATCGTCATTCATGTTCGTTTATCTGTTTAGGGTTTAGAATACGGGATTACATCGCACCTGTCTTTTATCTGTCTATCTATCCAATCTATCTATCTGTTCGTAGTTTAATATTAGTTTATTAATTGCTTTTCGCTTTTCAAGCAAAACAACCAACCAACCATTCGTTTAATTGCTTTTGTTCAGTCGCTAGTAATTCTAGTTTGCATATATATCTGGTTAGAAGGATATTGTTCCTTAGAGACCGACCTTGGGATTTACCTTACCGCTGTTCTATTTAGAATTCCATTAGGTTAATCTTGGCAGAATATAAATTCTATTTTGGTGAGAGTGTAACGACGGTTCATCACCCCTCTTAACCTTTTTACCGGATATCCATCTGCGGTACAAGCTGTTTCAAGAACAAAACTTTCTCATTCTTCTTGTACTCATTTCTTTGCAAGTTCAGCTCCTTAACGAGTTTGATAGGCACATTGGTAATGTGCTCCGGCAGTGGAACATTAACTTGTACTCCTCCCAGTAGTCGTTTTAGTGAAGCTAGCTCCAGACTCTCCTTCTTCTCCTTCACCCTTCCTTGCTATGGAAGATGTGGGGGTTTATACGGATTTGGTGATTTGTGTAACTCTCCCTTTACTGGACTCTTTTGCTCTTTTTCTGCACTAGCTGGTATGGCTGGATTTTTCGGAGTAGTGGTGGGAGTTGGTAGTTGTTGTCCGTCATATTCTTTCCCACTTCGCAGGGCTGCCTGGGCTAAAAGAGTCTTGTCATTGTCCTCTAAACCTATTTTTAGCAATGCATCGTTAGTTAACTTAGCTCTTCTTCCTCAGCTTCTCTTGCTCTAAGCTCCCATCTGTTCTTCACTTTTTCAACTTCTCCTTCCAGCAATTTAATAATTTCCATGATATGCATCAATTCCTCAGGATTGTATTCTTCCTCAGTTTGGGACTGAGTTATCTCAGGTGAAGAGTCGAACAATTCAATGCAGCTTCCTATATCCTCACCATCTTGCTCTCTTCTGACAAACCCTATACAAATTTTTTGCCAATGTTAGATCATCCATCTTATGATGAGGGCATGCCCATTTAGCATCTTGGAACCTGTTCCAAGCTTTGTGAAACGGCTCCCCAGTAAACTGTCGAAACTCAGAAATTCTTTTCCGTAGTCTCTCGGTTTCTGAATACGGCATGTAGTGTTCTAGCAGTGTCTTTTTCACTCCGTCCTAGCTCTTGAAAGAACCAGACACTCGGTCGCCTACTCATCACCTCGGGATATTCCCCAAGGCTAAACTTATCTATCGGCGTTTGAGCTAACAGTCTGTGACACCACCTGCCTTAATGCGGGTAGTGCTATACTCGAATTTCTGTATGAACCCTAGTATGCTCTCCCCTTCCATTCCACGGAAAGAAGGAAGAAGATGAAAATTTGTTTCACTTATTTCATACTCCTTGGTTTCCGATTCTAAGCAGACAAACGACCCCCTATCAATCATTTGTGCCAAGTAATAGTCTCTCATAGTTTGTTCCATCCTGCAAGATAGTCACAACACTAGAAACTAGAAAGTCCTTAGATACTCTTAGTCTAAACAGACACTAAGGCCACATATTAACAAAACAGAAAATTAAATACTAATAAACTAATGGACACAAAGATTGATTTAAATGAATTGAATCCCCAGCAGCGGCGCCAATTTGATGAACATCATTTTGCTCAACAAATAAATTTGTAGATGCCAGATTAGCTTACCACAATTCTATTTCGAAAACAACAGAAGTTGTTCCCAGATGTCGGCCTCTAAGGATTCAATTAAGCTAAGAATCAAACGATGTGTCAACTAGTAAACTAGCAGACTGGACACAAATTGTTTGTTTTTTATGTTTAATAATTAACCGAATGAATAAACTAAATAGCTAGGAAGAACAAGAACTATGATATGAATTGAGTTGGCGACTACTTGAGGTAGGTACGGTGTATTCCATAGCTAGGCAGGTTCTAGAATGCAAATGAGGATGCAATCTTAGATAGGTATTTAGCACAACATATGATATTGATTAGCACAACTATGCATGGGTTGATAAATATATTAGTATTTTCACATTACTAATATATTAACATGAATATAGCCGAGTGTCAATTATGCCAATCAAACAATGATAAGGAAATTAACGAGCATGAAATTATTAACCAAACGAAACAACGTTTTCGAGGATATATAATATGCGCGAAACATGCAATCGAATCAATCCAAAATCATAAATCATATTCATTCATAAACGAATCTGCTCTAGCATTAATATACTTTCCTACATCGCACTTATACTTGCTTAGGTACTCATGCAATTAGACATTCTCACAATGTATTGATATGAATAGAACATAAGAAATATAGAGATAATAAACACAATATGTAAGAGAAAAGATAATACCCGAATTAGGGTTTGTAATCTGAACCAAACTATATTGAGTTTCTCCTTCGATCCGTGCCAAAAGTCGATGTTGAACTCACAAAACAAATTCCCGCACGATAAACCAAGCTCTAATTCAAGAATTGAGTTCTTGAATCTAACCTAGCTATGGAGTCTGTCTACTAAATAAAATTATGAAACTGTAATGAAAATAATAAAGTAGGTCTTTATATAGTAAATAGAAAGTAGAATCCTCACGGGATTGGGCTTGGGCCGAAATCCGCGTTAGATCGCAGGCACTGTGGCAGGCACTGTGCGGCGCGGTCCTACCTGGCAACTCTCATAAGTTGTTACGCGGGGCGCGGTGACTTTGGCACGCGGCGCGGTCTTCAGGGCATTCCTCGACAACTGTATATATATAGGCACTGCGCGACGCGGTCTTCAGGGCATTCCTCGACAACTATATATATAGGCACTGCGCGGCGCGGTCTTCAGGGCATTCCTCGGCAACTGTATATATATATATATGCACTGCGGGCCGCGGTGCTTGTTTTATGCTCCTTGCTGAGTTCCTTCCTTGCATGGATTTGGAACCGACTTTGGTCCCGACTCGACCGATTATGCCCGTGCTCCATGCTTTGGATCCTTGTCTTCAAATAATGTAGGAAATTCATGAATTTATGCTCTGAATCCATCAAAAACATGAACTAACCTACAAACACAACACGAAACCAAAACACGCAAAAACTATACGAAACAATACAAACTTGAGAACAAACATACGCAAAAGCTAGGCAAAATGAGACTAATTAATTGGATGTGAAAAATGTTTTCATCAGAGGGGACACCAACCTTACAAATATTGGTTACAAATACTCACATTTTGTGTACTGTCTAGTTCCGCCCATCGGCCCATGTGTGTACTTTATCGATTTAATTAATCCACTTATATCCTAAATTCTGGAATGTGAAGATTTGAAGTTTGTAATGAGAAATAGTTGGCTCGAAGTTGTAATCACGAAAACGAGAAGAAATTAATAGGTGTCTCTATATTTGTGAACAAAACGACAGAGCTATGTGCAACTATGAGATCATACAAAACAGAAGAATCAAGTAAATCTTCTTGGATCAGTAACATTAATCCTCCAATGTTGATCAATTGATCCATACTTGATTTTAGCTTCTTTCCTATCCCGTTCAAGCTCAACCTTCCTCCACTCCGACAACCCGCAAAATCCTTGCAACTCCTTATCCATGGCATCATGCACTTTCCACCACCGTGTATGTGCCACGTCGCTAGCGTACACGTGTTGATCCGGGATGTCAAAGTTACAATCATAATCTCGATAGCAAAGCCAAGGTTTCAACCCGAGATAGTGTATCGAATACAACTTAGGAGGGTCTGCCCCGAAGAGTTGATTCTTGACACTAGTTTCAATGGAAGAATTGGACCAAAAGTTTTTTAGGAAATTGACTCTCCTTGGAAATCTGTGCCACCAAACGAAAATCTCGTTCAAGAACCCTTGATCTCCCCCATTGTATGATACGATCTCTTTTGTACGTTTCATGAACATACGAAATGTGCAATTTGATGGTTCGATCACCATAATACCTATTAGAAAATTAAAAAAAGGGATTAGTTTCAAAATTCTCTAATATTTTATTTATAATTTTAGTTAGATAAACTTATGTGTACCTGAGTTGAATATGGATCCGTCGTTTCCCGTGGCAGACATTTGAGGAAATTTGAACAAGACGTCAAGGTTGCGCAAAACGATGACATCAGAGTCGATGAAGATGATTTTGTCATACTCGGTGAGTTGCCATAATCTGAATTTACTATAATTGTACTCATTATAGGAGTATTTCTCAGCTCTAGGGTTGCGTATCCGTGTGATGAACCGAAGCTTCCATCCAGCCCGTGCAAGAGCATCACGTTTAGGCTCGGAAATAGAGGTGTCGAGAAGGAGGATCAAGTCGTGTTGGGTTCCGGATTGGATCAGGCTTTGGGCTAGCGTTATTGCACCACAAACGTACGCTTCCGAGGAGTGGAGGACAGTTGCAAAAGCTTCTCGCTTTGGTTTCCTTTCGCTGATGCTTTTGATTTTTGTAATATCATACACTTTATCGATTCCTACTGATAAAAAACAAAATATATATTGTCAGTATTTTAAACTTTTAATTAAAACAACAAGTTGAATATAGATTAATTGCAACAAGTCGAATTTCATAACCACTAAATCAGAACAGATTCAAGATTTAAACTTAGGGGCCCGAAGTTATATATGCAATTTGTTTTTCAAATATTAGAGGGGCCAAATCTTGAAAATTTGACTTATAAAAAACTTATTTTTAACATTTTAGGAGGGGTGGACGACCCCATATACCCCTTCCTGGATCCGCCCCTAAACTAAATCATATTAATATTACCTTTAAACAATCATGTTAGAACTTACACTTAAATGCATATCTAGTAATGCCATAAAGCAAGAAAATTGTGTATGAGGATGTTAGGTAAATTAGTGTCGGTTTAAGAGTGGGATTATGTTATTTAGCATATGATGTCAGCCAGGCAGCAGCAAATAATAATTGCATGTATATACGATGTACAGAATTAGGGATAATTAAGAATATATAACTAAAAATTAGGGGTGGTTGGTTTTGAAACCACATTTTTGTCAAAAATTCAAGTCATATATATCATACATCAACAACTTCTGAAAACGATCGAGATTTAAGCGACAAATTAAAGTATGAAACCAAACACGACATCTTTTTACCTACCAAGCTTCACTACTACGAGCATATTGTGTGCAATTGAAGTCATCTCTTTCAGTTTTTAGCTACCAAATCTCTTCAAATTAGTCTCTTCTTGCTCACCCACTACAATAATGTGCATTTTCTGAATTGTGTAGGGTGTGCCTTGTTCGAAAACTCGGTTTTCCTCGGTGCATGTCTAAAGATACCGACTACGGATTTTCAATTTAAGAATGTGGAACATTTGTACATAATGTTTTTTTTTTTATAAAAGTTTGTACATAATTAAATGATGGCATGTTACTTATAAGTCATGAATGTTGCATGAGTACTCTAAAGTGACTTGTAGAGTACTATGTGAATAGTGACAACTGATAACAACAAACAAGCTGCAAAACAATGACGACTAGACATTTATTTTCTCTTTACATAATTTGATTAATTTACAGAATATTATTCACTTACCGCATTTTTGTTAAAAATATACTACAAGTTTGAAGTATACGGATTAATTAGTACTTAATTGCAATTAATTAACTTTCACATTATTATGAAGATGTTTGGTGGCATGCATATTCTATGAAAATGATGAATCTGTACTGTGGCAAGTGTACGTTTGATGAGTTTTCTGGAAATTATGCACCATCTCATGGAAATTAACCTTTAAGCAAGAAGATCAAGTACATTTTGATGTACTTAATTATGAGTTATAATGACAATGAACAAACTGCAGCTCAGTTGGTAATACGTTTCACTTCTAACCAAAAGGTCGGGAGTTCGAGTCACCCCTTTGCCGTTTCAAAAAAATAAATAAATTATGAGTTATAATGCAGAACTAAAGTGCGATTAAAGTTGAGTGAATTGGTTAATGAATCTGAGGTAAAATGAAATAATGAATGTAATAATGTAGGATGATAAAATGCATACATACCTTTATCCCAGAGAGGCAGGGCCAAATTACATGATCCAACAGGCAGTGAAATCTTCTGCTCAAGCCTCTCCATCTCTGGCTTATAGTACCACCATTCACCCTCTCTCGTCACCAAATCGTCGCACCGGAACAACTCAATCATCGGCATACATTTGCTCACGAACACGACCTTCACCTTCCCGTTCCAACCCCTTCTCCCTCTCCTCACTGCCATATTCGCTGCAATCAAATGCACTTGAAGCCGAAACACGTCTCTGTTCCAGCCTTCTTCTGGAACTTTGCACGGCAACTTGGCCACAATCATGTCCATGTACGCGTACTTTTTGTAATCAGGCATTGGTATTTCGGGGCAATATGTACCTTCAAGCTCTTCCTCTTCGTCTATCCACTCGGGGAACAATGCCTCCCATTTGAATAGCTCGGTTACATGAGGAAATGTTATTGGAATGATCTGCCCGTGCACCTTCCATTCGGAAACATTTTCGTCTTCCATGTTTATCATCCCAATCTTCATACCCCCTCCAATGCCAGTCAAGAAACTCGGTTTCTCCCTCCTGATCAGTTCTTTACGGACCGTCATTGCAAGACTAGGCTCCTCCAGCATTGCCTTCATCTTCATTCCATTATCCTTCTGCAGTCAACACAAACACTTGAATATTCAATAAACAAACAAATTTCAAGAAAATCATGTCTACAACTTTAACTAGAGCATAGCAAACACACAAGTGTTGTGTTGCTTAGTTGGTAAAACGTTTTCCCTTCCATGTTGGTTGGAGTTACTTGATTGATCCAAAACTTTTACTACTAGTGTAGCTCACCTTATGATGGCAGTCGCGCAAGGAACATTTAACGAGGGAGGCAGCCTGCTCGTGGTAATCTGAGGCGGAAGGGCCGAGGAGGAGGATAGCATAAAGAACCAAGAAGAATGCAAGGAAAATGAGGTTGATCCTGATAACCATAGACTTAGAAGAAGTGGACTTGATCATCTTCTTGAAGACCATTTTAATTAAGAGAATGAATGAATGTTGAAAATGTGGTGTAGTTATTGTATTTGATATGAGCCTTCAGAGGCTATAAAGCTAATATGGAAAAAGGCAAATGATTTATAGCTAGAAGGAAGTGTCATCTATGATCTATCTATCTTTCCCAATGAAGAATCAGTTGTATTTTAGAGAGTTATAAATATGGAGGATTGAGGTCCTCCCTGTGAGAAGATTCCACGTGTAATGTTGGCTTGTGTTTGTGGTTTTCTTTCCTGCCTTGGAGACAAAAGGCTTCGAACGAACAACTACTCTGTATTCACTATATATGTATTCAGGTTCATATGTCTTAATTTGCCATATGGTGAATTAGCTAGCTGCTCTATTATTATCTACAACTTCACTAATTCACTTGCCTATATTGCCCCTTGCTTACAGTCCTAGACTTGACTTTAAGTTAGGATAATCATTTTCTTTCTTTTTCTTTTCTTTTTTTAAAATAGCCTACCAGGAGATGGATTGCAAATAGTAGGTTTAGAGTTCGAGTTAACTGAATATTTATATTTACTTAATAGTTTATAATTTTTAATAAGTTGTAGTTTAAAAATAAAATAAAATTAATTAACATGTAATCAGCTGAATTATGTGATAATAGGATAAACAGAGATATTATACTCCATCATTTGTATAATCACACTTTTATCTCAACTTTGATGGTTAAACAGAGTCTACAAGCCAATTATTGAATTTATATATAGTAGTTATCAAAACATCAATCAATACTTGTGTTGAGGGTACTGTTTAACGTCTAAGACAAAGTCGGTCTCTAGATCGTTATAATCCGAAGTAGCAAAGGGTAAGTCGTTCTAAGTTTTCAAGCTCTTCAATTCGTTCTCTTCACGTTCTTGTTACCTATGAACCTGCGCACTCAAGGTAGGGGGGGTTAGTCGTTCAACCGGATTGCCTGTAGACAATCCGGAGTAGACTTAACGTAGGAGGCCTAGCTCGAGGTAGGACCGTCCAATAATTAGAGAGTGAAGGCTTGGAGAGTGAGAGGAGTGTCTTTAATGCTTACCATTAATGAGGAGTGAAGGTGAGTATTTATAGTAAATGCATCCTGAATCTCAGCCGTTAGATCGATCTCCATCCATCGTCCCACATTTAGTCTTCACATATGGGCTTGGCCCATGGCTCTCTTATTGGGCCGAATTATGCAAGACTAATCTGCGGGCCGAACGTAAACTAGTCGAGGTCTACCGGCTTAGTCATGCTCCACGGGTATCATGGTCTAGAGGACGATGCCCTAGAGAGTGATGACAAAAGTCCGGGAGACCGTCCCGACGAATATAGTGGGAAGAAGGTCTAGCCACTTTTCGGTATTTCGGTGTCTCGAGGTCATGGGCTCCAACCATGAAAGAGGCCCGACCATGAACGCTTGAAAGCAGGGACAAAGTCATGGATATGCCAACTGGAAGTTGGGCCCCGACCATGGATGGTCCCGAGCATGAAGATGCTCCGACCATGATGACTTGTGCCTGAAAGTCCACTCTGTAAATCTCCATTTGGCAAGGTTGGGCTCCGACCTTGAGGTGGGCTCCGACCATGACAGGATTTTTGCTGGTGCTTGGCTCTTCGAGGCGCTTTAAAGCTTGCCTAGGGCGCGCACTAGTGTAAGGTGGTTCGAGGACATATTCGTCCATAACACATGTCCCCCCAAGTTCCAAGTATCAAGTATTGATAGTTGGAAACTTAAGAAAAACATGTCCGAGAATGAATTCTGGGAATAGGGTACTCCGAGGTTAAGTATTTGGGAAGTATAATTTTGGTTCCGAGAAGGGTTTAAAAAGGTTGAAATTTTTTGGTGAATACTGTATGGGATATATATGGAGCTTAGGTGCCGAGCATGAAACTGCTCCGAGGTGGTGGAGTTGGTGTTTTTATACGGATATATATATATCCAGAAGCCTGCATTTCCTTGGGCTTCTCATTCTTGGTTCGACTTGTTAAGTCTCAAACTTGGGTTGCTCAATAAGATAATCGAGCCGAATCCAAATCTCCTTTTATTTCCGTTTAAGCTCAGTAAGAATTGTTAAGACTCATTATTTTAACACATTTTCATTTTGAATATTCGTTACAAATTAGTCTAGTTCTCGAGTTCAATCTTTAACTCGGTTGCTGATACACTTGCCAGTCTCCCTTTTGAGGGTTTCTCGACGATTGCTCCGTGGGCTATTCAGGATCAGGTCGCCCGAGATCTCTCCGGCCGTCCTTAATTATACTAGGATAGTGCAGCACTAACGCTTAGGCACTCTTTTTTCCAGCCATAGGTTTCACCCACGGGGTTTTACTATGATTGGGTTCTGATGAGGCCAACGGCTGCAACCGTGGACTGACTTGCCACGGGTTAGTTTTTTTTTATCTTCTGTTACCCGCTTGTGGGTTTCCTGTTTCTGTCTCTTTTGTTTTGCTTGTATTTTCGACATTTTGCTTGCTTTTTCTATATATGGCCCGGCTTACTCAAAAAAAAGTTAAGCTTAGTCGCAGCTCGGTTGAGCTAAGGCTCTGTTCTTTTCAGTTGAGGATTTCGGAACTGAACTGAACTTAATGGATCTGAAATGAAGCAAACTTGAACTAATCAAATCTGAATGGATCTGAACTGAACTGAATGAATCTGAATTTGAGTTAAAAATAACACAGCGCCTTAGACAGTATTACTCGTGACACACATTGTATTTTGACAACTAAACATTATTTATTTAAGCTTTTTAAATGTAAACATGTACAAAGATTATGAGCAAAGTATTATAATTATTACTCCCCCTCCCCTCTCGGTCTCACAAGATTTTTACCGACTAGAGTTAGCACGCATTTTAAGAAAATGAGTTAAAATAATAAAGTAAATGAAAAAGTAAGTAAATGTAATTTATTTTTTAGTGATAAAGAACATTATTCATATTAAAATAATGTCTACGTGTGTGGAGTTATTTCTTTATTTGGTAATGAGTAAAGTTTTGTGAAAAATTCAAAAATGGAAAGTGATTAGCGAAGTGTTTGTCACTCGGTTAAGGAACTGGGTTAAGCCACTAACTCAATGCTACAGTAAAAAAACATCTTTGGCATTGAGTTAAACCTCCCTTTTTGTCTCTTCAAAACTCCGGTTACTATTCCTGAGTTAAGAAGTCCCGATAACTCTAAACTTAACCGAGTGTCAATCAGTCTGTAGAAGTTTAAAAATGGAAAGTGGTAAAAAAAAATTGTCTCAAAAGTGGGTAAAGTTTTGTAAAATGTTAAAAACAAAAATTGAGTAGAATTTTGTGTGACGCAATAGTAGATATATGTTATCCCGGATTTAACTCTAGTGCGTAGACCAAGTTTAGAAGATATGGCTAAATTAATATGGAGTGAGTCCGTTGATACACTCCAATCTCCAAATCTTCATTATCAAAAAGTTAATTAGATTGAGTATTGTAATACACGGTTCAGGTGAATTATATGATATAATTTATATCACATTTTATCTATATATGTTCTTTAATTATTAATTACCATTAGTTTCATGGTACTCTCTCATTCCAACAAAACTTTACCTACTTTTAATTTTCAGTGTCCCACACACTTTACCCGTAACTCAAAAAAAGAAGTTACTTCACACATTTATACATTATTTAAATATTAAAATTATTTTTTTATTACTACACATTACCAAAATGTAAGGTACTTCACTATTTTGGGACGGAAGATTATGTGTTTTATTTTTCTCCGTGATGGGCGTAGACCAGTAGACTTTTATAGTTGTGCAATCAACTTCTCATAAGCAAAGCAGTGGGCACGCCAATGATGTCCCTTTTTTGATCCACCAACCTTTGATTTCCGATGCATAATAAATCCATCCCCCAATCATTTCATTTCTTTTTTCATTTCACTAACTACTTCAATTATCTTATTATTATAATTGTGTTTAGTAGGTCTGATTATTACACTTTACCCGAAGACAATAAACTTTTCAAAGCGTGTTGGAGTTGGACCATCTCTGTTTCTGCTATCACCATCACACCATTCACACCATTCACAACTCATTCTATAATCATTAATCTTAAACTTCGGGTAATTAGTGTTAACCACTAGTCATCATTACTAGTAATCCCCAGTTCCCCACTTGCCAATCATCTCTTTCAAAGATTTTTGTGCAAAAAAAAAACATTATTATGTTTTTCGTTTAACACGATTTGATATGTTCGAACTTACTATATAGTTTTTTAGGTACGGTCACCTTCAAGACACCCAATCGACTCAAAGGTAGTTAAAACTGTCAGGTTATCTAAAGAGCTGAAGTTAGCCACCTCTTATATGTGATATATCTACAATTCTAGATCAACCGTTCTGAGGAAAGCACACAAAGATTTTGTTAGAAATCAATCCCATTTGAAGATTTTAGCCCACATCTTCATTCTGCAATGCATCAAATGAAAGACATAGAAAGTAGAATTAGACCTCTTTACTGTACATTAACTTTAGTTATATTCAGTTTAAATCCATTCAATTTAATTTAAATTAACATTGGATAATAGATTTATAATTCTATTTAGTTCAATTCAACTTCATTCTATTCTATTCAATTCAGAAATTTTTAAATAAATTGCACCTATCATTACAAACAAAACTATGCCATAATTATAATGGACAGAAAGTATACCAACTGCTGTAGAACTGTTTACAAGCAATTTACCAAAATAGTCTTCACAGTTCACAATTTACATGGATCAGAGAAATTCTGAGATTATATCTACTAGTATTTCTAACATCTAATATAAAAAATATGTACTTATAAAACAGCCAGTTTAATATCAATTGCGATGGCAATCGTAAAACCCACTCTAATAGGAGGAAACATTACTACCTGGCCAGTCCTCTAAAACAAAATGAATATAGTGAAGCAAGACAACTACACAAATGTAGTTTCCTGGGGCAACTACGAAAATAATGACTTTGCCCCTTCTGATGGCACATCGGGCACAAGATATTGACAGCGATTGAAGAAGGTCACCAATATGAAGGGATTCTCGTATTTTTATTAATGTCTTCTTTCTAGTTGGGCGGTGAAGCAGGGGGTTTGTTGCTGCAGTCTGTCAAAGTTCTCTCATGAATCTATTTTTCCTTTCACTGGAGATCGATGCAGCTACTTGATTACACTACTTCAAGATTAACTATCGAGAGGTGGGAGCTTCCAGTAATTCCATGTATTAAAATCTTCCTGCAAAAATATCGAGATTCATGAAAAGAAGAAACTTCATGTGAGCATGGATGAGCCACATATAGTGGGAGTGTGAGAGGGCAGAATATGAAAGAACAAAATGTTTTTGAACTTGGAGTGTGCTACAAATTAATCCGAGTTAAAGAGTAAGAGGAAGAATCTCTTCATGTTTTCAGATAAGGAACTTCCACAAACTGAATGAGTTGCTTCACAATCAGAGAGATAATGCGATAAGAAAAGCAGGATACAGACCTCCTCACATGTTGACATTATAGGGAACATGCCGTGTACAAGGGTATGAAGAGACAAGTACGATTTGGTGTCAACACGACGGTTTACAACAATCTCACCCTGCATACATAGCCAGACACTTTATGTAACATCTTTACATACAGATGAGAGATACCAAGCACAAACAATATCCTACAAGTGTACCTTCGGGTTAATGATGAATATTTTATTCTTTGGTATTCCAACCTTAAGGTAACTAAACTCATCAGTGTCTCTGTTTCCAAAACCAGCATAGAATGGACTTCTATCAGCAGGAAATAACGCCTTGATATCCTGCCATTTTCAACAACCAATTAGAATGTCTTCCAGTTTTTGAAAGAACAAATGCAGCAAAATATAAATAAAACAGATGCAACGTAATACTATTTGTTAAGCTAGTCACTAAAGTCAGTAGACTGAATTAGAATATAATGCATGTCCAAAAATGAGAATTCTTAGAGTGCGTGAAGCATGGGTCATTTTTCTCATCTTCATAGAGAAGTTCCCTTTTCATCCCAAGGTCTCTCTGTCTTATGTATTAAGCTAGTTAAAGAAACAACTTACTTCCAGGCATGCGATCTTGAATTCATGGGGAGCTCTTCTAACAACTGCAAAAGCAAGTCACAGAACCAACTTAATACTTTCTACATTAATTGGTAAAGCTATTCTTCACTGGGGATATGCAGACCAAGTTTAAGTAACAATAGTAAACTATAACCACGTGAACGCATCGGTATATAATTAAAAATTCCACATAGAATTTCACATATATAAAGGAGCAATAGTTCAACGAGATAATTCATGCTGCAAGTTATACTGTTATATTTTTTTTTCGAAGAGGCGAAGCGAGGTCCCAATTTCTCTCCGAGGTGACTCGAACCCCCGACCTATTGGTTAGAGGTGAAGCGTATTACCAACTGAGTTGCGCTTCGTTGTCAGTTATATTGTTATCTTGAACTGTTAAATCGAAAAAAGAACGGGACCAAGATTATCAACAGCAGAGACCAAGCTCTATAACACAAATTTTAATTACTGGCAGATCAGGGAAATATATGTTGGAAAAAATTGTCGATTTTAGGGCCATGTAGCTTAAAGCTTTTTTTTTTTTTTTTTTGGAAGAAATATAAGAACCTAAGACCAACATGTATTATGGTAGTTATCATAAACTACTATACAACTATAACGATCATAATCCAAAGAGCGTCTAAAATGATATAATTAGAGACTACACTCAAGTTCACAATATTAAGCACACATAAGTAGAAGATACTACCATACAGACAGGTAAAATAGATGGAGGAAGCACTGACCTTCTCGGAATAGAGACGGAAACAGTCCATCAGGAGAAATAACAACAGGTCCCTCTGGTAAGGCTTTTCCATCCTGAGAGTCAACAAAATTTAAGGCCCAACAAAAGCAAACATATGATAGGTCAACTAAAATACTCAACACTATATGTCCATGGTTCATAAAGAAAGCATGAGATGACTTCTTAAATTTTCTACCCAGGATATCTATAAAGAATAGGGACCATATACCAATACAAGTACACTCTTAGCAAGGAACATCTTAGCCTTCCTGATCAACCGAAGTTCAATAAAGAAAAAGCAACTTCCACATTTCTTTCTTAAGAAGAACAACAAATTATGGTTACGAAGATTTACCTGCTTGATGTTAAACAAGAATTGCCTGGTATGGAAGGCCTGAGAAATTGAACGTGCACTTAGGAAAAGAAGCTGATATCCATTCTCCTGTAAAATGCATATGACATGTTGGCTCTGTTAAATTCACCTGAAATTATTTAACTCAACTGAATGGACGTGAACTGAACTCAATTCAGTTATAAATTTGTACTACACAGACCTGATTTGAACTAAACACAACTGAAATTAAGTTGAATTGAATTGAACAGAGCCCAAGTAGTTTATGATAACTAACCTATAGCTATGCATGTGGAATAGTTGTTGACTTAATGAATTGGATGAATAACCTATTAACTATATATATATATAGCCTCCAAATACGGATAGATAGCCTCCAAATACTCTTGCAATTACACACACCCTTGTATGTTAGAAAAATTACCATCCCCCAAACCCCACCAGGCATTTGAGGATGTAATTTTCCTTTGCGTGTCAACGTAATTTACAACATCTGTGTGGGTTATATGTAACATAGAAAATCTAGAAGTGGGGGAGGCTCACTACACACATTACATCATAAGTAAGTAAAATTTGTTCTGAACTATATCATTATTCATGGAGAATAATATACCTTGATTGCAGAGAAGAAATGAGCAACACCCGTCTGTGACCAATCCATGCCAACCAACGGCATGACCTGTCCCAGAAGATCAGAACTGTAATGTAGAACAATAGCAAAACAGATTATATAATGACCAATTGGAGATTTTACTGTCAACTTATCTAACACGCAGAAAAAGAATTAAACATGCATGTTGTCCACATTTAATAAGCAACAAGAATGGTTGGAAAAAGTAACTTCAGCTAAAGATAGTGAGACATGGATTTACTTGATTTAAATTTTCTCTTAATTAATTTATGGAGTAATACTTGCTATCTCAGCTTTTCTCTCACGATTCTACTGTTAGGTCCATTACTAAATTTGATTTGGGTATATGATGCTCAACGAAGAAGAGAACTGATCACCCACCTTGGAAGTTCAAGGTTTAACTAATTTTAAATCCCAAGTTTCACAGCAAAGGCTTGTCACATTTTTCAGTGGAAAAACTTAATGGAATCATGGGACTGGAAAAGCTACAGTATAACTATAGCAGGAAGGGAAAGAGAACAACAAAAGACAAGAGTGAATCATGTACATGGACTGAATCAATGTCCCCGTAATTTCCTATCTAACGCAGTAATGCTTTTAAGAAAACTGTCAAGTAGCCTGACCACTACCGGTTTTCAACTGCACAGGAAGGCACTAAAATATCAGATTATCAGGTGTCCATTAACCATAAACCTCTACTTTGATATAAGCAAGAGTACAGTAGCTTAAAGAATTGGTAAGTACATTTAAAGTCCCTTTCAATTAGGGAAAGTAGAATGCCACCAACATTTTTTTAATTCCATTTTCCGTCGTATCATTTTTGTATATATATATATATATATATATATATATATATATATATATATATATATATATATATATATATATATACATACATACAAATATATAGTAAGATAAGTCGGTATCATAAACTTAAGACAAATTGAAATGAGATTGCAAGAGAACTTATACCGGGTAATGGTTCCATCGACATCAGAGATAACAATTCGACTGTCCCATCTCCACAAAAAAATCCGAGCGTCAACCTGAACATGCAATCATACCATCAGTATACAGAGCAAAACGAGACATACTGACAATTGACAGGAGGAGGATACACAGAGAAGAAGGCTACTGGGGGCAGGTTGGAGAGCACAATGTACAGGAGAATTTAATCATGAAACGAATTTAGACTTAGTCACCTGTTGATTACCCAGCATTGCAGTTGAGAAGGTGAATATCACAACATTCTTCCCCTCTTTCAAATTCAAAGACGCAAGTTGTTCAGAAGTTGGAGTGCGTGTTATTATTTTCTTCTTGCACATGTTGACCTTGGCCGCAACATTAGCCCCCTGTGCCTCATTTGTGTTGTCAGTCTTTGTGGGACTACTACTTTGACAGCTACCTGTAGCTGTAGGAGATACTTTTACACTCCTTGATCTTTTAAAAGAGAATGGCCAACCTCTCCGGCTTCCATTAACTGGTTTAGGTGGAATCTCCAAATGACCTAATGTTGTCAACACAGCACTACGACAGATTATCTACTTTGGAAACTGAACAGGACCATTTCAAAGTGAAAGCAGATGGAAATTAATGGGTAGTACTAAGCATATGGAAACCAAAACAGGCCTACTCATCCAAAATTTAAGCTAAGAAGACGAAAACTCGACCAAAAAGTATGCAATCATAACTCTCATGTAGACGAGTTGGCAAATTACTCTAGATCAGGAAGAAAATGTGTTCCAAGTGTGCTATCTTCCTTTGCTTTCTGCATATCAATTAAAAGCAAGTAACTATTTAATTTAATGCAAAGTGGAGTTTCACGGTCCAATCCAATAACTTCATCAAAATCCAATACTGACCAAGATTTGAAAATCCCAAATGCAAAAAGGCCCTCTCAGGATTTCCCTCCCTCTTAATTTTGTTTCCGAAAAAGAACACAACTAACTGTAGCACATCATTTCTACATCCAATAACTATGAATCAAATGTACTGCCTCACCATAGACAACAACTATATCTTCTTCTATATAACACAAAAACTAATCACCTCACTCCAATAGATTGGCTCCAACACTTGCACCAAACAGGCAAATATCAGCTTTTTAAAAATTCGAGTGTACACCGGGAGACGCCAAACCAAATTTCAAACCCAACCAAAACCCTTCTACAACTGATTACTTCACCCTCTAAATGCTAAACCCTGGTGAAAGAACATTGTCACACAAATTGTCTGGCATAAAGTGTGTGCAGAATTTGATACTGAGAAAAATGCAGCCTATTGAACGAGAAAACATTTGTCCTTTTTTTTTTTTTGAATCAGCAAAATATTACAAACTATATAGTAAATCAATAATAAACACCTAAACTTTCCCCCCATATGGCTCGAACTCCCGTCCTCCTCCTTGCAACTCTTCTCCTCTACCGCTAGACCGTCTTATATAAGAATGAAGTACTATACAGTTGTCATATTTCAAAGGAATAAAATGAAGTACTATACAAGAACTGAACTTGAGAACCTGGGAGAGTTGACATAATATTGCAAGGTAAAATAAAGTTTCAAATGAAACGAGATCATCCAACAAATTAGAATGGTCACTTAAATTTGAGAATCATTTACTACACAAATAATGAATACAGCATTAAGCATCCCTCGAATGCAGTCATTAGTAGTTAAAAGAGTTACAACCCCCTTAATGGTAGGCGAGACCTGGTTTAGAAAGTAAATACTCTCTGGCGGTCTGTTGGTCATGGTTTCAAGGGCTGCAAACAGCCTCTATCCAAACAACCAACGGTAAGAGTGTGTAACCCCCACACACTCAAAACCCTGTAGAGCACAGGAGGTGTTTCCGTCATAACTAAGAGATTGTGCCCAGAAGCACCACTATACAAAAACAACTTTCGCAGGAAGCTCAAAAGTTTATATATTAGTATTAAAAAATCATCATATAATGGAAAATTAGTTTCAGAGCACAAAATGTCTGCCATTTTAGCCAACAGACTAATAATAACAACATGTATATAAGTAAATACATGATACAGTTCTTTCTTACTAGCTATGAGCAAATAAAAATCCAAAACAGTACTAAAACTGAAGTGTGATTAATTGATCATAGAAATTGAGATTAGAACTATGACCTAAGAGTCATGACATGTTGCTATCTATTCTAGATACAGTTTTCTTTACCATGTTTCAAGATAATTTGCAGGCATCAGAAGTCCTAATCGGCTACACTCAAAGTACGGTAAGAATTGTCGACATGTTCACATTCATTAAATAAGAGAATTGTCTTACCAATAGGAATATCCTGAGATCCTGCTTGTTCCTTTATACTTTCCATATCCTCAGACATTGGCTGAATGCAGTGTGATTGGTCATCATAGTCTGCACTTGCATGCAGTGAAGAGCCAAGACCGTGTTCGTCACAACAAGTACTTATAGGTAACATACTGGGCAAAGATCTCGATGTTCGTGTAAGTTCCTCACACTCAACGTCACCGATTTTGCTTATATTAATATCACTGGTCACGTTTCTTAATCCTGTTTTCTCCAAATCAGAATCGAAAAACTGGTCCACTGAACAATTGGAGCATCGCTGGCTCTGACTGGACTCAATGTCCCCATCAGCAATTCTTACTGAGAATATAGAATCAGCCTTTTCCTCTTCATTATCTACATGAATGAGCTCAATGCGCTCGGCTTCTCTACAATCCAAGCCCTCCAGTTCTCCAAATAGGAGAGATTCCTCAGTTGAGTTTCCTGGGGGTATATGACGCGGAATATCACAAACATGGCTCTCTGAATTGGAGAACACTGCTACTTCAGACGTAGAAATCTTTTCTTCCTGGATAAAGATGTTCTGATTATCATGACCTAAACATTGGTTGACTGAAGTGGCACTTTCAGCAATCAACATAGGTTGTTCCACAATTGCTGTAGTATCACCTTGAGCACTCCCAATTTTAGCAGCATCTTCTGGTGTCAAGCATTTAATTTCCGTTAAATTTTCCAGAATAGTTATCTCTGCTTCCTGACAGCTTGGAGAAACACCTCGATTTATTTCATCGCTCGTGCTAACATCAAGTTGCACGTTCTGGCCAGCACCTTTCGGAATAGCTTCACCAGGGAACTGTGAATCAATATCTTTTTTTAATCTGGGAGAAGCAAGATTGGTAGACCATCTCAACTCCAAGAGATCAGCTGCCATCTCAGCACGGTCCATAGATTCTGATCTAATAACGTCCAGTTCATGTTCATCTTGTGGTATCCCTCCACTTTGACCTCTGCCTCCAAAAACACGACCAAAGATCTGGGATCGACGAGAATTGGTCCTAGATATAGCATTCCCATCTCCCTCACTGACCTTACTAGACCAGTTATTGCAACTCTTGGATTTTACAGACGTTCTACTCACATATTGTCCGTCTGTATCCTCACCAGAAGAAGGAGAAAACACAGCAGACTCCTCATCCGTATCAACCTCCTTCACAAAAAAGGCTTCCCCTTTACTATCCAAATGCATATAAAAGCCAGCTTCCTCACCATTGACACTAATTCTCACCAACTTCTCTCTGGACTTCAACACCCCCTGAAACTTCCCAAAACGTACGTACCAAGGCGAAGACTTATAACTTCCATCTGGTTGTACGACCACAATAATATCGACAGCACCACCAAATGGATGAAAAGTCCCAGATACAGTATATACACCTTTACTTATGTAGCTACCTAGCCTCCCCACAGCTTGCATCTTGAAAAGATTATTAAAAAAAATAGCTACTTTACACTCCCAACTTACAAAATCTCCAAACCAACAGACAGGAATCTCCAAGATCAAAAACCCTTCAACTCAAATCCACGCAAAGCGATCAAGAACTCATGTTCTCTTCATTTCTCCCATCTATCAGTAACAACCCAGATCAAGGAAAAAGTAAAGAAGAGAAGTTTGAGATAACTACAAATTCCTAACTTTCAAAAGAAAAACTGGAAATTGAAAACAACCTAAACGAGATACATACAAGTAATCAAGGGAAAATAAAAGGAGAGAGGAAATCAAGCTTAAAAGGCAGTGTATATCATCAAAGAATGAAAAGACAAGGGCCACATGGAAGAAGAGAAGAGCAATAAACCGCCAAAGGGTATGCGTTGAACAGCAGTGTCAAATTGGCATATTCTTTTCTCGGATTAGTATTATTCGGATGTGTCGTTGTATTATATATCTCTATGCACGCATCAATCAATCATTGGTACTCTGACGACGAACAAAATACACAAAACAAAACAAAACATACATAAATGAATTTTGATAAACGCATCAAAAACTGAGGTAGACAGATAGATACCTGGGATGGGAGAGATTGGTTAATGGTAAATTGGTAACCGTGATAATTTCGTCGCTTGGGATGATGACTTGCTTCTGTTTTGTGGCTTGTCTAGAAAATTGTGGGATCTCAATAAGATTTGGAGGTGATGATGATGATGATGAGTGTGATCACACGTTAGTTGAATTCTAGTATCGGGAGACTTCAAAATAATTAATTTTTAACAACATCATTTTTCTTTTAAACACACTTCCCAAATAATTTCCCAATATCTATTTTACTTTTTAATTTATACAAGTAGTAGTCAAGCACTAATGATAAAAGAGTCGGAATTTTTTTTTTTAAACGGCAAAGGGTGACTCGAACTCCCGACCTATTGGTTGGAAGTGAAGCGTCTTACCAACTGAGCTGCGCTTCGTTGTCAAAAGAGTCAAATTTTGAAAAGACCACCCTGTAAAAATGATCAATAAAACGATCAAAATAAGATCAAAACATTGCGTATGTCATCCCAAAACATTATGCATGTTACCAGGGGTGGACCCAGGATTTTTCCGACCCTGGACTAATTTTATACGCAGTTGACGTATGGGGAAATTTTTTCAAACAAAGACAAATTATGTTGTTTTTTATTATATAACTTTTGTAAATAAAAATAATGACAAAATGAATTGGAAAATAATACTATAATCTAACACTTATTTTGAAAAAAAACGCGATCACAATTTATATTACATAATGGTATGATGACAAAAAAAAATCTAAATAGAAAGATAACACTAAGAAATGTAAAAATGACATTTATTTGAAAAGGTTAAATTGCAGCAAGAAGAAAAAGAATATGAGAAGGTTAAATGGCACAAACAATAAAAATAGATAAGGAAAAAATGAGGGATATAGGATTTGAACACAAGTTGGGTGACTAAATAACTACATAAGTTGTCCAGCTTCCAACTGAGCTAAGGTTTCAAACAACCTATTTTCTGTCTGGAACAATAATATTAATGTTTATATATATAATTTATTTTTATTTTATTTTTTTTGTAAATTTCCAGGGGCACCCCGGGCTGAAGCCCACCCCAACCAAGGGCTGGGTCCGCCCTTGCATGTTACACCAAAATATTCTATCAAAATATTACACATGTTACACCAAAACATTATCCATTTCGCATCTCTAATTAATTTTCCATCAGATTATCTTATTCTCATATTCCTAAACATTACATATTGTAGACCAAAACATTACGCACCCTCTATTAAAATATTAGACATTATCCATCAAAACATTAGACTGCTTTATAAAAAAGACTGTTTAAAAATTAAAACATTAAACATGCATCATCAAAACATTGCATATCCTCCATCAACACATTAGACATCATAAGCCAAAACATAGTGTTGGTCTTTTTTTGGACTTTTTTTAACTAGTGGTCTCTCATGAGACTTTGTATATGATAAAATATGGTTTAGCTAAGAAACCTACTCAGCTGGTTCCGACCCAACGGCCTTCTACACGTGATTAGGTGGCTAAACCTGGCCTCCCTAGTAATTCTGAGGTCCATGAACTTTTGGTGTAGCACATAAGGGATGACAGGGTGCCACATACTACCTTGTCATGTTCCTACACATGTGCCTCAACACCCGAATGCAACTGAGCGCGATGGTTCTTGTGCGGAATCTCCTCAGACTACGCCCTCCTTACCGTTGCTGCAGTCGACTGCTCTTGTGAGTAGTATGCCTAATTTGGAGGGGGTGGGTTGTCCCCTGATGATGCTTGCCCGCCACCATTACAGGTTGGACCCACACATTTACCTGGACAGGACCCCCTGTTACGTGTGAGGCTGTTGTGCGAAACACCGAGGCTTCTGCTCTTTCTCAAGGTGGAACCTAGGCGCCTATTGGAGATCTGCCTCCGACCAAGCCAAGATCACCAAAATTGAATGCGCAAGGGACTGACAACAAGAATATACATGGTGATCGATGTAATCGTTGATGTACTATTGTTGAGATTTTATTTTACTAGTATAGGCTTTAGCCTTTGCATGCTACTCCCTCCGTCCAAAAACAAGCTTCTCATATTGTGTTTGGTCAACAAAATAAAAAAAAGTATTAATTTTCAAGTATTATATTGTAAGTGGGGTGGTTGTAGTACTATATGTGTTAGGGAAAAATATGTCCTCGAACTATACCATATGAGTGCGCGTCCTAGGCAAGCTCTAAAGCGCCTTGGAGAGCAAAGCACCACAGATTTTGGAGATCAAGGTCGGGGCCTTGTCATGGTCGGGAACCATCCTTCCAGATGGCTTTTCCATGACTTTGTCCCTGGTAACAAGTCATCAAGGTCGGAGCTCATCATGGTCGGAGCTATGCTTTACCTCGAGACCATCCAACACTGAAAAGTGGCTAGACCTTCTTCCCACTATATTCGTCGGGACAGTCTCTCGGACTTTTGTCATCACTCTCTAGACCATGGTCCTCTAGACCATGACACCCGTAGAGCATGACTGAGCCAGTAGACCTCGACTATTTTACGTTCGGCCCGCAGTTCGTCTTACTCCGTCAGGCCCAATTATGAGGCCATGGGCCTAGCCCAAAGATGAGAGCGAACGTGAGACGTCGGATGGAGATCGATCTAACGGCTGAGATCCAGGAAGGATTTACTATAAATACCAAGCATTTTTCTTCATTTGCAAGTAAGCATAAACACTCTCCTCTCACTCTCTAAAGCCTACTACTTCATCTCTCTAGGATCGGTCCTACCTCGAGCTAGGCCTCCTACGTTAAGTCTACTCCGGATTGTCTACAAGCAATCCGGTTGAACGACTAACCCCCCTACCTTGAGTGCGCAGGTTTTAGGTTACAAGAATGTGAAGAGAACGAAGTGGAGAGTTTGAAGACTTAGAACGAATTACCTTTAGCTACTGCGGATCATAACGCTCTAGAGACTGAATTCGTCGTAGACCTTGAACAGTACGAACTAGCACGGTTTTACCCTCAACATTGTCGATCATCGTAAATGCAAAGCACCAAAGCATAGTCTATTAAGGTCGAGTCGCTACAAAAGTAATAATAGTATCATTTGACAAAGAAGCGCACCTCAGTTGATAATACTTTCACCTCCACCAATAGGTTGGGGGTTTGAGTCACTCTTTGCCGTTTTTTACAAAACATAAAATAATACCACTTGACAATGCAGCACAACTCGACTGGTAACACAATTTCCTCCAACCACAATCAGAGTTGGTGGTTCAATTAACCTTAATCTGGTTGATAAATTATTATAATTTTTTCTCTTTTTAGTTTTTCCTAACTAATTTAAAGAAGGAAAATAATTATAAGGGAAATTAACACAAAGACTCCTTTCTTTTTACATCCCAATGATTTTGTTCTTACATTCGACCCCCTGAATTTAACGCCGTTAAAATTTTTGGTGCCGTCATCAAACTAGGGGGTTTATTAGTAATAAGGGGTCTAAAGTAATGTTTTTTAAAAAAAAATTTTTGGAAAGTTCATAATTACATTCATTTTCTAGAGCTAAAGGAATGATCGGAGATTCAAAATTTAATGATCTTTTGTTAGATTCTTAATGCGGTATATATTTTTTTCTCATTAAGACCAACACGTTAAAATTATACAAGTTTAACTCATTTATTCCGATGAAAATGAACAAATCGGATTTTGTTTTATTTTACCACATTGTGCAACTAGTGTAACTGTAACACCAATTTAGTTTTCACTGTAACACTTTAAGCATTGACGTCTCTAGATTATGGGGTCGTGCAGAAAATCAAATGAGATCCCAAGTAATAATTGACTTAGAAAGGAAAAACAAAAATAAATAATAATAATAATAATAATAATGTTAAAAGAAGTAATACTATATAATATACATCATCAAGAATTGAATATAAAACTATTTAAATTTGAATTTTCGAACATTGCTTCAGCTCTAAAAGAAAGAATGTAGTTTTGAATTTTTCATATTTTATACTACCTCCGTTCTTTTACAACCTTCCTAACTTTCCTTATTTGGCGTCCCATTACAATCTTCATAACCCCAAAAGTGTTTTTTTTTTTTTTTGGTTGATCCCTTTTTTAAAATTTAAACTTTCCTAAAATTTTTAATTAAATTAACAGCCCTAAACAATAGAAAACTAATCCCCCCTTTCACCGGGTAAAAACCCAATTCAGGTATGAAACCATATACCTCTTGGACCTGAGGTGCGTCATTTCGCAATTCGTACCAAACCTGTAACGTTACCATTACATGCCC
>JAYMSL010000451.1:0-24489 GCA_036897195.1 Plantago coronopus
TTGCTACTCGATCTGGTGAATCATTCCAGATTATTCCCAACTCGTAAGTGAGAGGGCGAATTTGCTTTAAGGAAACTGCACAGGCCTCGATTCCTTAAACCGTTCCTGTTCTTCTTCTATTCGTTAATATCGTTCGTTTCGTATAACAATAGTATCTCCGAAAAATAATCACAGTTGAAATTTCATTAGAGTTTTTGGTAAAATCAAAACCAAAATCACATATAAAGTCATCTTCATATGAAAATTGATGTAAAATAACTAGTTTAATATCCATACCTGTCTCAACCTTTTAAATTGTGTCAAGTTGTTAAGTTGTAACATAATATATAGCATCACTTTATTTATTACAAGCAACTCTGGCACGCAGGGTTTAGAGTCTATTAGAATAAAAAGAGTTTTGGCCTAACATTGAATGAAGAGTATTTACAAGATACATAATGTGAAGTTACGAAACATTTATTACGCGCATTAATAAAAAAGATATATGCGATACAAATGGAAACTATATATAAGCAAGCAGGTCCGAAGCAATTACACAGTACATCACCACAAATCCACAATATATAAAAATGGAATCAAAACTAATCTCCATCACCATCTTGCTGCTAAGCCTTCATTTTTCCATGAACATGGTTGTGTCACTAGATAATCTCACAGTCACAGCACCGTTATCAAGTGGTGTCGAGGAGGCTGAGGCTCAACAAGTGGAAGTTCAAATCTCAAACACAGTTCATGATTATGTAGACATGGCTATATATGCCGTTAATGGTACATTATTGAACCAGTTCACTATCAGCAGTGGTCAAGTTTACAAGTCATTTACGAGCGAAATGGTACATGGGAACGCGTCCTCTATGTCTAATGATGTACACGCAACAGTTACATTGTACGATCCAAGCAGAGATAATGGTCATTCTATTATATACTGGATGGCAAATGAAGATGGATTGTCTCGTAGTTATGACAACCAACGTTGGGAGTCGGATGCTCAATGGGAGTTTTCTGGGTAACTCGACAAAGCTGTAAATTACAACTTTGGTTGTTGTCTTTCATGACCATAATTTATAGTATAGTTAAATAAATGAATCGATTTATATGCCAATGATTCTTTGAACAACTACGTACCCTTGAGTATTAGCACATCTATCACGCACCGATCCACATACTGACATACATTACCAGAATAGAGTTCAAACAAGCAAACAACTTAAGTCGTAATATAAGAACGCACAGTGTGATACTAGAAGAGATTCATCGCACCATGCGACATAGTAGGAATTAGTACAGTAAGGCAAACGTTGTGGCTGGTTCAAATTTATTTACTACTTGATGATATAGCTACGCCATACAGTTATATTGCTGGTCAACATCCTCAACTTCTTCAAAGGGAGAAATTCCCAAGTACCAATCACCCACAGCTTTCGAGATTGTCTGCAAATCAAACAATAATAATTTTGATTAAAGAGAAGATACATAACAGGGGAATTTTGAATATTGTGTAACACTGTAAACAAAGGACAGGTTAAAATTCCATAAAAAAATTAATTTGTGCAAGTTTCATACCGTGTTCTTCAGATTAGATAGTGCATTCCAATAAAGGGAGTCAGTACATTGACCATGGACGAAGCAGGAGTCTATATAGAATCCCCTCGACCATGAGCTCTCCCCTTTTGGTGGTAATGCAGCCACAAATTCTTTACGAAATTCTGTGTATATTCGACAATGGAAGTAATGATCAAGTTGTAACTTGTAATTGTATAGAACAATTACTGAAGTACATCTTTATGATTTATAATAATTCATTTACGTACCCTTAATGAACTTTAATAGTCGCAGATTGCATGGTTTTTCGCCCTTAAGGCAAGGACGCCAGTCAGTGTCATTAGTATCCATTTGATATTCCATCTAGATTGAAACAGATCGAACATCATTATTAGGACATGTTTACAGCTAATTTCACATAATCACAACCAAACTACCAAAGTTGAAAAGAAAAACAAGAGATGCAAATACAAAACCGTACAATAAACTTGAAGTGATTTAATATTTGTATTTATACCTGGATGGAGTCAAACTGGGAGTGTACCAGAAAGAGCGGTGTTTGTATTTCACCCACGAAGTATTGGGGAAAGATACACTAGTAAAAAAAAACATGTTAAAAACCAAAATTGGAATCAATTAATCAAACTCAGATCGATTGACATATGAAATGATTAATTTGAAAAACAGAGGCATATATACCAGTTCCGGATCCATCTTTGAGGTGCAAATCTTGGGTAGTAATCCGGCCAATTGCTGCACGTACCCAATTTATTAAAAATGAATTTTTAAAACTATTTATACACAAATTAAGGAATGAACTAATTGTCTTAATTATTAAAATATTAAACGAGAAAGGATTAAGAACATTACATGATGCCTAACTAGCATTCGAAAGTACACTTCCTGGGTGGTAGGGAGTAGAGTTGTGTTTCTGCATAATCAAAGCAGGAAAATAATTACGGACGTTTCTATATATTCCTATATTTATATAGGATCAATTAACTAGTGATTAAAGCCATTATGTGAAGTTTAGTTCAAAAGTGGAGTACTTCTGATAAAAAGTAGTTTTAAAAGTTGACTGTATCTATACGTTGAACTGATCTACAATTACCCGGCGAAGAAATATCCAGCATCAGAAATACACTTGACCCTTGGGACATTGGGTAAGAGTGCTCGAAACTCGTCACATTTCAGCACTGATGCAAGACCACCAGCCGATTGACCTGCTAGCATAGCCTGTTATATACATTGATCATTCGATTTCAGATTTAGTAATAATTAATCATATGGAATAAATGATTATTAATGTTGATAACTAAATAGAGTATAATTGAGTGTTATCATACTTACATTATCCGCCTTGTTCATTCCATTAGCTTTCAATTCCTCAACAACGTAGTTGAAGATCCGAGCACCTCGATGAGTCAGGTTGGTTGCCTGTAATTAGTTTAGATCATTCATCAGTAGATTAATAAGTATAATTAATTAATTAGTAGTACTAACAGGAGTAGGTCGATTAATTAGTACCGGATTAACCAGTTCTATGTCAGCAGAAAATGAAGCGCCATCGCAGTATCCTACCATCACTTTGTTCCAATTGTAGAAATCTGAAATACACATGTGATTATTATTAGTAATTAAAAGGAATAGACATTAATTAATTAATTACATAATACACGGTATTCATATTATCATATACGTACATGGATTGATCTGCGGTGATGAGCTGAAAATTCCATCGGTTTTGTTGAACTCCCTGTCCATCAAACTGGAGCTTCCCAAGTTTGATCGCGATCTTTCCACGCATTCCCCATTACTGACGCACCAACCGCCACCCTAATGAAAAATACATTCCATGAAGCAAGTTAGTAAGCTAGTAAGCTAGAGAACTCTAACTATATTAGTAATAACATACAGTACTTACGAAAAGAAAGAGAAGCCAGCTTCCTGCACCCTCTCCAAAACCGGGGATATGGTAGTACGCAGGAGGTGTCCCGTCCAAGCAAACTGAATTCAATTAGCATGACGATCAACAAAATAAATTAACAATATCAAATTATATATAGGAACTTTGTAACACAAATTAAACTTGATTACATTGTAGGCATTGAGGTATTACCTGCTCCTGATAGGACTGCATCATGGAGTATGGTGATACCCACACCCTTCACCTGACGTATGAACAATTGGTGTTAGACTCTTAGTGTTATCACAACTTGATGATGATCAATTACATAACTTGAAATGAGGATGAAGCTATTACCTGTAGGGGAGTATGACTCAGTAAATACAGAATACAAATAAGCCTATAAACCATCATACTAAGTTGCACTTACTTCACTCCTCCTGCCAGCCACTTTTATAAGTGTATCTATTGGAATATTTGGAGAGGGTCATAATCAGGTGTTAATGAATTGACAAACAAAAGGGAGGGTATTTATTCATGAATAATTGACAGACAACATGGAGGGTATTTAATCATGAATAATAATTGAGGTTTTTGAGGTAATGAATTGACAAAAGGGAGGATATATAATGAATGAGTTATCTCAGAAGATACACTAGTCTTAGTCTCATCTTTAAAATGCTACTATATTTTCTCTTCGATCATTGAAGGATTTCTGTGTCTGATGCATTATTTGTATTTATGATTGATGGATGATCAATCATTGAAGGTTTTTGAGGTTGTTGCTCAAGCTCTTGAACTCGGGACTTTACATATGCAAGCTCTGAAATAAGCTCCTGCTTCTCCATCTCCACTTTCTGATAGCATTCTTTCTGCACAATATCGTAAAAGTGCAGGAGTTAGAAACCGATCAACGAAGAGCAAAAGGATTGAAGTACGACCAGGGGCCTAAAATATCAAAATGAGCATAATAAATAACTATTTGCATAGAACATTACAACTATGTACCTTGCAAACTAGATTATAAGTAGTAATTACCATAACTGAAAATAATATATTGGCCACAGTAGAATACGAAGCTACAAAATAATCTTGCATTGTAAATGGAAATAAGTTTCAGAATCAAGTTTTCATCTATGTTCCAAGTGCTGTCCATTTTTCGCTGCCGCGAACGTACATAAAAATGTAGCCCAAAAACATTTGCCTACCTGAGACATGGCAAGTGGGGGAATCGGGAGAGGATGGGGCCGAGCAATGTCTACTACTGGCACAGCAGAACGCCAGAACTCATGCTCGCATCGGATTCAGACGATGTCTCAGCTTGGTCATCATTGATCATTCCCTATAGAAAGGTTTCTTCGGGAGGAATACTTTCCTCGGAAGAGGCTGAATTATCCTCGTTCATAGGCACAACATCAGGAGATGAAATCTCATTATCCCTGTGACTGATACTGATTGTCGATGGCTAACATGCTGTTTGGCATGTGGCTGCATAACTTGGAGACACATCAGTTTCTTTCCTGAAAGGAATAGTAACACGATGCACCATGGAAGTGCAGGTCATAAGAGTAGCACGAGAACGTGTAGTTATTGGATACTGAGCAGAGGAGCCCTTGGAAGGAGTTTTAACCGATCCAGCAGGTGCTTGAGGAGATGGACTCTCTTCAGGAAGCAGCTCAGAGTTCGTGATAGCTGCAGATTGCATTGAAGACCTTATCACAGGAACTTATTGGAAAGTATAAAATACCAAGATACAGACAAACCATTTATCAGTTTCATTCTAGACGAGACAATTATCTTGGATTTAAAAAAGTTATCAACCAAATACAAAATTTCAGTGTACTCTAGATGCTAGTTATAACATGCACAAATAACACCAGTTATCAGGCATGTTGAACATCAGATAATATAAGTTCCAGACTTCCAGTGTACTACTATTTTACAGTTTTCTAAAGAACTACGGTTATCCTCTTAAGAAAGAAAGAAGATACTCAAATAACAATTTAAAGCCAAGTGATTATATACTTACTAGAATCTAGATATCAATTCAGGAGGTGGAACACTAGGTTCTATTCCTGTAAGGACAAGCAATTCCTTGCGGGTAATATTGTGCACATGAGAATGGTAATCCATTATCCCCGAGTCAACTGCCGACCTAGACAAGGCAGCATCATATGGAGGCGCCGAAAATGTGTCACTCCACTTGGTTAAGCCATGCCAATACTTATTGGTGACCTTTGGACATATGAAAAAGAACTTCCTCTTCCATGGACCATCTGTGGTAAATTTATCCTCTAGGAAGTTTGGACCCTCGCGTGGTGCAAATTGGAACAAATCTGTAACCTTAGGTACAGATTTGACATGAAACAGGCTGAAAAACGATTTTGCTGTCAAAGGAAGCTTGTACGACTTTGCACAAGAGATAAAGCCCACAATCATGCAGTAAGCATTTGGTACCAACTGGCTAGGGGAGACTTGATGAGTTGGCAAATTTTCCATACCAAATCGTGAAGAGGGAACCTGAGCCCTGCAACAACTTGCTCGTTGTATACCATAATACAACCTTCTGGGGGGCTGTTGGCCCCCTGACTGCTCGAAGGGACCAAAGGTACAAAGTTGGAGGGTATTTTGGCAGTCGTTAAGAGATCATTAAATTGATCTTCTGTAATTTGAGTTGGTGCATTCTTGACCATGTCGTAATAGAATGGGAATGGAGGACCATTTCTGACAGTGGAAACCTTTCCAATGCGCCGATTCTTGACAGATGTCTTAGTTGAAAAGGCCATTTTTCTCTTCTTAATTCGGTCAACAGATGAAGGTTCCATGGATACACAATGCGACGGACTGGAATTGGATAAAGTATCTTCAATGTTTATTGGGGAAGTCCTGCGATTACACAGTACATGTCATACTGAATCAGGGAAAAGCATATAAACAACAACATTATCAGTCCAAGATAACGATGGAGCGAAAATTGATGTTAACAAACGAAAAAAACTAAATATTCAAACAGAAGGTATTCAGGACAATCGACTATCAAGATTCAAGCATCATGGATCTTTAACGAAAGACAAGCTTTTACATTCACAAGATCGCAAAATCGGGGCTTTACTTAGTTAAATGAACTCAAGTCCCTCATCACTCGAGAGTCGAGGCATACACACATGTTGGTAGCAAAAGGAAATATAAACCTAAAGTTCGTGTTCCAGGCTTCCAGCATAACAATGAGGGTCTCAGTAAATTACAACAAGCCCAGCAACTATACTGCAAGAATGACTGAAACAACAAAACTAAAAAAAATCCTGTCTTTCGAGCTCCAGGGTAAACAAAAATCGATATAGAGTTTATGCAAAATTTAGTAAATTACTAGTATCAACCTACAGAGTAAAAGCGAGAGGAAATTGGCATACTTGGTACCAGTGCAATCGGCATTTACCCACTGGCCATTAAGGAGGACAGACACGTCATGGCTCGGCCTTGATGCGCCGACATCTACTCCGTCAATTGTCATGTACGAAATTTGAGCTCTACAGCAAGTTTGGCGATCGAGTAGCCAATGTGAAGGAAAAAGGAGTTTTATGGTATACGAATACGATCTGGTGATTAAGTTTGCAACGAGTTGGGAGTCTCGGCAGTGTCTTGGTGGCAACGATCAGCTTCAGCCGTCGTGGCACTGACCGGAAGTAGAAGAAGAAGAAGAAAGCGACATGTAGCACGCTTTTTATAGTTTTTTGATAACACACTTTTTATAGTTGCTTTATTATTATGATTTAACCAAATTTTCCCAAAATTGAGACTTACAATATGGTTTAAATTCGAAACTCGAAAGTAGCAAAATTTTATTCATGCATCACTTCGTAAATAAACACGTACGGTTCATTCTATTTAAGTTCATCAAAATGTATATCAACAGATTGTAACATGTTTAAATATGTTCAATTTATTTGTTGAAATATGTTCGATTTAACACCATCAAATCAAGCGTTTAATATATGCGGTTTATTAGCAACATTGAAAAGGAAAACAATTATTAGTATATATAACTTATTGTATAATTTCTTCCAAGAAAATTAAATCATATGGTCAAATCACGCTACCTTACAAACCACTAACAATTTGTAAGAACGAGCTAATAACCCTATGGGCCTTGTCTGCGGCCTGTTTGAGATCAGCAGGGATAGAGGAACCCAAATCGTCTTCGCAGGTGTCGACATTAGTCATAGCGGCGGAGCCCCACGTTTGGACATCGTTCTTCTTAAAAGCACTCCAGGAATTCAAGGCGCCCAAACACTGGTTCATTTGATCAACAGCTTCGCCGAAGGTCTCGACACAAGATGATGCGGTTTTGTACTTTTTCGCAACACCTGTGGCTGTTTGAATAGCGGATATCGAACTCTGGGCTGCGGCCTTGGCTTGGGCTACAGAACCGGCAGCTTGCACATGGCAGACGAATGCTGCCATCATGAGAGTAGCCAAAAGAAAGATGGAGGAAGATGATGATGCCATTGTGTGAACAAATAAGATCAGCTCGTTTATGAAGTTCTTCTTGGTTTGTTTGTGTTTCACGAACCATGATTTGAGGCCCTTTATATAGTTTCTGGAGGAGATGAATAAGGAAAAGTATAATTTATTAAAAGTATTTTACTAGTTATAAAAGATCAGAAAGATTCTTATACTGATATACTCCCATTAAAAAGGTGACTTTTGGTCTTATACTCTTATGTTATAAGAAGATTCTGTAGATTTAGTTCTTTTATTCAAAATATTCTGCAGATTTATAACTAATTAAAAGATTCTCGTAGTATAGATACTGGATTGAATATATCAAGTTATATATACTACTGATATACTGTACTGTACAGTGTTACAGAATAGAGCCACATCGAGCAACTCACAAATGTACAGTGGATCAACTGGATCTCAAATACGTGCAAACATGTTCATGAGTCACTGCTTGTTTCGTTCTCCGAAAAACTGGGAAGCTAGCGAATCTTCGTATCATCTCTTTAAGTTTTGGTAGTTCACATTTACGCCAACAAGCTTGGCTCGTCAAGCACCCCGTCTCTTGCTATCTTGATCCTTGTACTAAGAAAGAAACCTACTAACTGCATGTACATGGGGTTAAGGTTAATGGTAGTTAGCCAATTGAAATCTGGAGGAGTTTTATGAAATGCTCCATCTATAAATCTATTGTAAGATGTTTTTTTTTTCAAGTTCTCAGTTATTACCCATGCTAGGCCAATACAGAAGATACTGAAACCAGGAAAATCAAAGGGTGCATTCTCGGACATAAACAGAGCTGCACAATGCATGAGCATGGATCGATGTTAAGACATTCACAATATTTTTTTTTTGAAGAGGCAAATCTATTCTAATCCTACTCTTACACTAACCCAATACCAACCTTATACCCACACCAATACCAACCTTATATCACCAAATAAATCTCCACCTCCGGGAATCGAACCCGGGACCTCTCACCATTACACCCTCCACCTTACCACTGCACCACCCCCTGGGTTCAAGATTCACAATATTATTCATGGTGATTTAGCAAACCATAGTTAAGATACCTGATAAGGGACTGTAGATTAATGGTGAGACAACACATGCTAATGAAGATATGCCCATAAAACATCCTTGAGCAATGCCCTAATAATTGCCCCCAATAAAATGGTGAACTTAAGTTAGAAGACTGTTGTAAAGAGAAAAGAAAACAAACATTTTATCTTTGTTGAATAAGTTTATCACCTGTTCGTACGGTCCAACTTCTTTTGAAACGATGCATCTGATCTGTAATAAAAAAAATACGCTCCTTGTCTATGTCAAACCATTCAACTTCAAGTGTACTAATTGAGGACCTGAGATTAAGTTGAAAGCTCAGAAAATTTTCTGATAACTACTTGTTATAGTAAACTCACACTAGGACTAGCCAGGCACAGCAGGACACCGAAAAATGCAGAAGCATAAGGTACCTGCGTATAATGTAAACCAAAACGCTTAGCAGGCTCCGTCTTAGAATTCAGCCTAAAATTAAATGTAAAATCGATATATGTGTCGAAGAGCTACCCAAGTTGCCCAAGCCATACTGTCAAATAACATCTGCAGAATGAGAGAAAAGATCAACAGGTTTGTTCCTAAATTTATTAATGAAATAAAAAGGATTGAATTGCTGCCGAGTTCCATACATTTAGAAACCCAGCAAGAAGACCAATTGAGAGCATCTTGTCCACTCCGAGCATCGGGCCTAGTACTGGCATTAAGACTATCTGTGCAGTTCAATAACAGAATGTCTAATGCAAGATCATGAGGAATATTGTAAGGAAGAATCCAATTTTTTGGCATACATTTGCTATTGTTCCTCCAATGTTGGTGATGAGACATATATCAGCGTACTGGTCTTTTTGGAAGTGGAATCGAGACTTCAAGTAATACTGCAGTAGAAAGAGCAAAAGTCATACAAAATTCTGTCGGCTAAAAGGCATCTTACAATCTACAAGGAATTTCACAAGATATATTACAAAAGAAATTTACGCTAACAATGTGAGCTATGGATTGAACCAATCCCATGTATAACTATGATCATTTCACCAGCAATTGTAATATATAGAGAAAGAGATAACCATTAAGAAAGATTGAACGCCCGCCTCTGCCATGGTATTGAAAAAGGCAGCAAATGCTGCAAGTGAAACTGTGTGGCTGTAACAGGAAGGTTCAAATGTGAATTTAAACTGGTGCCTCTAATCAGCAGGCAACATGAATATTGGATTTCAAAGGATTTACATTTTGCTCATTACCTACTCTGAAGCAAGCGAATTATGTCCTTTGGTGAAGGGATTTCATTTAGAATATCTGTTTTTGTTGGCTTCAAGATTGGCTGTTCTAATGCATCGACGTGACTAGTTGTCTCCTTGAGGAAAATTCTCATATAAAGTGTGGCAACAATTGATACAGCTGCGCCCACCTAAATGTTAAGGCAAGATCAGATCATGAAGTAACTGCTACGTACACAAAGAAAAAGAAAAAAAATTGAGGGAGGCAGGTGGCCTCTCCAGCTGAAATTTGTGCTGACGAATCACCTGAAATATAAGAGCCGTGGGAAGTAAACGAGCAGCTAGTGTACCCAAGACAGTTGCAGCTGACCCCACACCGAAGAGTAGCCCAATTGCAGAAATACGCTTACCTTCTGGCACATTATCAGCCTAATGAAATAAACCAGAGAACATGATGAGCCAGCGATAGTTATAAATGATTAAAGAACATGGTACATAATGAATGAAGATGAACGGAGAAAGGTTTAAATTATGAAGCTCGTTACCAAATAACCCAGGGAAAGGCACACGACACCTCCATTTGAGACCATGGCGGTTAAAGTAGTTAAAATATAGTATGCATAAAAGAATGGTGTTGTCCTCTTCACAGCCATTATCACTGCACATACAGTTAAGCAACATCCACACAAGAAAATAGATATTAATAAATAAATTGACAATTTAGATCCAGTTTGCACAAAGAAAAATAAAAGATGTGGGAAACTTGGAGTGTTCAGTACCTAATGGCATAGCCGTGAGTGTCAAGGGGATTGTGAGCAGATTTTTTCGACCATAGGTATCGGACAAATGACCAATCAGTGGCATCACAAGTACAGATCCTAATCCTGAAATCTGCACCAATTATGCACACCGTTATGAAGAAACAATCAATTAAGGTTTCTCAAAGTCTCAAACTAAACTAAAATGAAGTGCTCCTGCAGTTTATCTTAGTATCTAGGCAAAATTCTTTGAGCATGCTTTTAGTATATGAAACAGAGTAGCTTGGCTGATTTTGGGTTGGAGTTTTCATCAAACAGGTTGTGTGCATTCTTAATCATAAGAAATTTTTGTTACCATAATCTTGACTTTATCATCTAAGCGCCATCAGAAACAAAAGGGCAACGAACCGTCCTCAACCGGAGGCGCGGCGACGGTGTCACATAGACAAAGTGACCCCGCTCCTCCGGCTGAGGATGGTTCATAGCAAGTTGATCTTAAGCTCCTTTTTTTTTCCCTGGTGAAAATGTATACTAATATTTGTGCTTTGCACAGAGGGTATGAAAGTATTTTCACCAGTAGCGCTACTTAACGTTGCAAATTTAAATGTGCAAAAACGTGACCAGAGCTTGTTGTTTCCTTAAGAACTTCATCCCTGCACACTAAAATCTCCCATGGATAAAAGCTTTTTAATTTGTTTCAAATTCGACTGCCGCGAATGCAGCAAGGACCGCAACGTATAAGATTGCGAAAATGCAGACATTTGATTTACGACCCTTTTCCTAATAGTCCTTCACATGATTTCAACATTAAAATGACACACGCGCAATAGCAATGTTATACTTATAACCAGAACTAATAAGTACTAACTTACCGCTTGTTGAAGACCAGTGAGGTAAATGGCAAGAGAGCACTCATCTTTTCCGGGACACACGGCCTCCATGGTCACGTCCACGACAGCCGGACTGATCAATGGCACGACGAAATTCCACAAGAAGAAGGTCATGAAGAGGTGTATCAGTCTCTTCCATAAACACTCCATTTCTTTTTTCTCTGTATTAATGATCAAGACAGGCCGTTTCTGTGCCCAACTTATCAAGTACCAAATGATCTTGAAAAGATTCTACCAAGAACCAACTACCATGGCATTTTAAGGACCATAAATATCTCTTTCTTTTCTTTTGACAACTATTGCAGCAGTGATAGTATATAGTAGTAGTAGTAACGTAGTTTTCTGATGATGAAATATCCTGTGAGTTGTGACAGACCAAGCCCAAGTCTCATATATATAAGAAGACCAAAATAAGAGACTGTCTGGTTGCGATTCTTTTTGTGGTTGGTGAGCTGAAAGGCGTTCTACGAATATTGCTGAAAATGAAAGAAGTTATTGGATGGATATCCAACAATGTCAACTGTATCTTGACAATATTATAATTTATACATAACTACCGCCGGTTTCGTTACGTTTTAACCAACATACACAAAGATAGATAGAAAAATTGATGTTGCATCTGCACCTAGCTAGGACCCTACTAATTAATCCTACACGTTTAAAATTTAGGTTTAACAAGTTGATTGATTTCGTATACATCACATTTCGTTAATCGGGGATCGATTTGGATTTGGGTCTCTTTAATAGGCCTAGATCAAGATATTATCGTACCCGTTGAGACCACTAGTGACTAATGTATCTGTACTTCTAATTTGTGATCGATATGTAATTGATACGATAATCGTTACTGGAACCTGGGATTATACCCTTATTCAAAATTGCGGTATTAAAAGGGTCAATAATTTGCCATCATCAATACAATTAATCTGGCCTGGGCAAAATCTATTCATTGTTAAGTGTGTGTCACTCTGTCAGGGACTTGTTCCAGGAAACTGCATTTGTAAAACTTAGTGGTTATTATTGTAGGTTTCAGCATAAAGAGTCAAATTGGAGTATTAGTTTAATATCTGGTGCTGTTTCTGTGAACTTTCCTACAGTTGACCATAAGAGGCTTCCATTTTCTTGCAGATATTGTTCATGTGCGCCTTATTGAGAGATTGATTTGCAGCATCAAGATGGCTTACTGTTTATTGTTGCTTGTTGAAGTTCTTGAGCAAATTCTCCACCCTGAGAAACACCATAAGAACTGGGTTCTTCATCCTGATAAGATCCTACAAATCGAATCTCTCTTGGAAAAGGCTGTTTTCCTGAATGGCATGCTTTCGAAATGTGAACCGGGACTCCAAGCTAGAGTGGAACGTCTAGAGGATCGAATCAGGTGTGCTGCGGAGAAGGCAGAGGATATCCTGGAGTCTCACGTTGCTGGTCTGATTCGGTCGACTCCTGATGGTCAGAGTTTTACAATCTGCTGTCCAGACTTACATGACGTTATTGAAGAATTTGAATTTGTGAAGAACAGCATTATGGAGATCATGAATGCAAGTGAAAGGCCAGATCAGGACGCACGTGAGATTGTATTATGCAAGAAATCTGCTGTTCCTGTGGTTGTGGGAGTCACTGGAGACTTGCAGCAATTGAGAGGGAGGCTACTTGGGCAATCAAGTAAGCTTGAGATCATCCCAATTGTGGGTGCGGGCGGAACAGGTAAGAGTACTCTTGCCCGGATTCTTTACGATGAATTTGCATCTGATACGTGGCATTTTCATATTTGCGCATGGGCTAGGCTATCACGAAATTGTACTCGACGAGGAGCCCTGCTAAGTCTTTTAGGTTGCATAATTGGATCGCCAGGAAATGAAATTTTTAAAGAAAATACTGAAGAACTGATTGATACTTTGTATGAACATTTACGCTATAGGAGATACTTGATAGTCTTAGATGATATGTGGGGAGCTGAGGCTTGGGATAAAATACGAAAGGCCTTTCCAGATAATAACCTTGGCAGTCGAATAATTTTGATAAGTAGGGAGAATGATGTGGCTGATTGCGCAGACTCAAAGAGTCATCAGATGCAGCTTTGAACACGGATGATAGTTGGGAGCTTCTTCAGAAGAATGTGTATGGTGAGGAATCTTTTCCTCCTGATATGGAAGAAGTTGGGAAAGCTATTGCAGCCCACTGTAGAGGATTGCCTCTTGCCATTCAACTGATCAGTGGACCCCTGTCTGCAACTGATGTCAAGCAAAACAAAGATTTCTGGGAGCATGTTGATTCCGATTTGAACTCGTTTACAGCTTCTCAGGACGAGCAGTTCTCTAGGATATTTTGTTTGAGTTATGCTAGTTTGCCTCATTGTGTGAAACCATGTCTCCTGTACATGGCCTCTTTTCAAGGAAATGATCAGATTGATGCCAAAAGACTAATGATGTTGTGGGCTGCAGAGGGGTTTTTAAATCCAATTGGAGATATAACTCTTGAAGACATTGCAGAGACTTACATGAAGATTCTCATTGATAGGAATCTTATTTCTGTCTCTCGAAGAAGCAGGAGTAGTGGAGCAGCGAAGGCATATATCATACACGATCTCTTAAGGGACGAATGTGTGAGGATGGCCAAGGAGAATAAGTTTCTCCATGTCGAACAAGTGGAAAGCTACAACCTCCCAATGGATACATTATGCTACCGTCGTGCTAGAGTTCATGTGTCGGACAAACCTGATTTTGTCTTAGAGAAACTAACACCGCTTACACGCACATTTCTCTACACAGGACATCATGGTGCAAGGGAACTGTTAGCTTCTATGCAGCCTGATTTATCGCTGTTGCGTACGTTAAACCTGTGGGAGGAATAATTCCTCGAGTTTCCAGAAGAAATACTGCAATTAGTCAACTTGAGGTTCCTTGATTTGTATTGTGACTCTGGATTACCTGAGAGCATATCTAAACTCCGGAATCTGCAAACGTTGATATGGCTTGATACTAATGATGGTACTATTGCAGTGATATTTGATCTTCCACAGTTAAGACACTTTCTGTATCGACATCGTTATTCGAATGCAGCCAACTACACCTTAAGCCATGTCCCATTACTTCCTGATAGAAGCTTTACCTTGCACGCGAATCTGCAGAGTATATCTTACATACCTCTATCAATACTCAGCCACATTCTAGGAAAAGTTCCAAACATGAGGGTCTTGAGGATCAAACAAGATGTCTCACTTCACAATGAGGTTGATCTGACCTGTTTCACGAAACTCGAAAAGCTCTATTGCTACAACATTCCTTACAGATCAATGTCTTTCTTCACCAAGTTCCCTGATTCCCTACAAAAGATATCCTTCCATGTTTGTGAAATACCTGAAACAGTCATGAATACAATAGGACTGCTTGCCAATCTTCGAATGTTCAAACTTGACCGTTGTTTCGCAGAGAGCAAGGTTTGGGAACTGCCTGAAGGTCAATTCTGTAATCTGCAGTATTTGTATATAAACGATCCAGATCTCATGTCTTGGTCAGCCACTCAAAGCTCGTTCCCCAAACTTCGCCACCTGGTAATGGAATATTGCTGGTATTTCGAATATGACCTTCCTGATATAGGAGGAATTCAGACCTTGGAGATAATCGAAGTGAAGTATGTATCTGAACAGATCAAGGAGTGGGCCAGGAAAATACTCGAGGAACAGCGTTACTTGGGAAACAATAGCCTTCAAGTTTGCATCGACGGATCGTTGTATGAACCTTGGAAGGTGTGATTTCTACTTGTTGATTGTGATGGCCTAATTTGAATGAGCATATTGCATTATGCAGTTATGCATTGTGATCATGAGTCATGACCTGATTTGAATTACTTGTGTCTTCAACAAAAACTATTCACAATGAAAGAAAGGATTCTGTAAACCATGCAGGATATAAGTGATTGCAAACATAGCTTGTAATTTATACCATTTTAAGTTTCTGTTTGCAATTTTTCTGAATTATTTTGAAGTAAGTTAAGAACTTAAGATTAATCAGGTTGAAAACATAGCTCAGTCGAATCATCTTTGAAGGGGACAACATAGCTTAGTTTGCTGTTTCGATTCTGTGCATTTTGCTTTTATTAAATGTTCTTGTAGTTTTTATTAAACGTTCAGGTAATTTTGTTGCTCATGGATTAGCTTACAATGTAACAGAAGATAGCCAAGGTGCTGGTATACTACCTAGTCACCTATCTGATGTACTTTGATCTTTCTTGTTGGTTCTATGAGAATTCCCTGCTTTTCATCGAAAATAAAATAACATAGGCAGAGTAGTAAACACCTACCGGATTAATTGGAGGATTCTTCCTATGTAATTGTGAATATACTTATTATTATTAGGAAAAGTTTTGTAAAATTGAGATGTGTAACGTCCGAATCCAATTTATTGAGTTGATCTCTCGTGATTCAATCGCGATCTTCTAAATATTTTGGTGCGGTCTCTTCTAAGACATTGATTAGATTCTCGCCATGTGTATATAATTTAATTAGTAACAAATCATTTATTTTTACACTCTTCTTTAATTTAGCTAATGAGTATGAAAAAAAATGGAAAATAGAAATAAGCACCAGGTACCATAAAACACCCAGAAGTAACACAAAAAAAACTCAGGCACAATACACCCAGAATGAAAAAAAAAACCTGCCGGTTGAACTAGAAAACCGGATTTTCCCCTAAGTTGAGTAAAATCTGGAATTTTCGGATACTTCTTGCAATTTATTATTTAAGGTACATCATAAGTCGGTCAGAATCCAATTTATTAGTACACAAATTCTTAAAGAAATTCCGGGAATTCCGTACAGTTAGGAAATTCCGCGCGTCTGGGGTTTATTCGGTAATTAACTAGTGTTTTTATGTTAACCGTCTAGGGTTTTTATATTAAACGTCTGATTTTTACCTGAATGTTTTCTGTTAAGTGTCTAGGGTTTACTTGTTAATCACCTAACAAAATTTACTTATAGAAATTCCGAAATTTCTAAAAAACAACTCTTATATGAGTTACCTAATCTTGTTTAGTTGGGCCAGTCCTAGTTATAAGTCGGTCCAGCTCTTTCTTTGGGCTTTTCCAAGAGGGTAAGGAAACAAGTTCTGATTGGTCCGGCCCGTATAAACAGCAGCCCTTCACCTCCTTAAAAACGCCAAAAACCTCAAAACCTATTCTTTCTCTTCCGCCGTTACAGCACGGCTCTGTTTTCCTCCATCTCCTCCAGGTACGTGAGTATCTCTGCTCTATTTCTCTCCCTCTATCGCCAATTACGTATAATCTGATAATTTCTGTCAATTAAGCTGGATAAGACTCTGCTTCTGTCAATTCAGCTAGCTAAAAAACTCTGCTTTTACCATTTTTCGTAATTTGAAGATATTGGGCGAATTGGTATTGAGTTTGTTCATTGATGTAGTTAGGGTTTTCCTGGGTGAGTATTTATCACTGTTTATGCAGTTTTAATGTTCGGTTTTACATAGGTCTGTTTCGTGCCTCTTTTCGGTTTTGGTTTTGGTCTGTATTTTAGCTCTTCTACTTTGCTATGTATTTACTGTTTGTAGATTTTTTTGAAGCTGAATGAGTTAAAGTTTTACTATTGAATCCAAGTTGCTGTTACAGATATATCATTTGCTTTGCTCTTTGCCGTTGGTATACGGTTTAATACATGATTTTATTTCAAAGTAGTTTTTTTTCTTTTTCTTTTCGAAAATTTAAAATCATTGTCATTAGGATCAGTGATATGCAGATTCTTTTTGGTACAATGAATGATGTGCTTGTTTATAAATGCATTTCTTTCATTTGTGGATTCACCGTTTGTGTACTAGAATATTGTTATGCTCTTTTTGTTTGGGACTGATTCTATGTTTCTGTTTCAGCTAGTTGAATAGTTAGAAGATGGTGCAATACAATTTCAAGAGGATTACGGTGGTTCCCACAGGGAAGGAGTTCGTTGATATTATCCTATCTCGAACACAGCGCCGAACACCAACCCAAGTTCACAAGGGTTATTCTCTTTCCCGCCTGCGTGAGTTTTACATGCGCAAGGTGAAGTTCACCCAATCGAATTTCCATGACAAGCTTTCCACCATTATTGAAGAGTTTCCGAGGCTCGATAGTGTTCATCCTTTCTACGGCGACCTGCTCCATGTTCTCTACAACAAAGACCATTACAAGCTTGCTCTTGGCCAGATTAATACTGCAAGGAATCTGATTAGCAAGATACAGAAGGATTATGTGAAGTTGTTGAAGTATGGTGATTCTCTTTACAGGTGCAAGTCTTTGAAGGTTGCTGCTCTTGGCCGTATGTGCACTGTTATCAAGCGAATCGGCCCCAGTTTGGCTTATCTTGAGCAGATAAGACAGCACATGGCTAGGCTTCCTTCGATTGATCCAAACACTAGGACTATCCTGATCTGTGGGTATCCAAATGTTGGCAAGAGCTCCTTTATCAACAAAATTACGAGGGCTGACGTTGATGTGCAGCCATATGCTTTCACCACAAAGTCACTGTTTGTTGGTCATACAGACTACAAGTATTTGAGATATCAAGTTATTGACACTCCCGGGATCTTGGATAGGCCATTTGAGGATCGCAATATTATCGAGATGTGCAGTATTACTGCACTTGCTCATTTAAGAGCAGCTGTGTTGTTTTTCCTCGACATCTCTGGGTCTTGTGGCTATACTATCGCACAGCAAGCATCACTTTTCCACAGTATCAAGTCATTGTTTATGAACAAACCATTGATCATTGTCTGTAATAAGACGGACCTACAGACACTTGAGGGAATATCTGAGGATGACAAGAAGTTGGTCATGGAAATGAAATCAGAAGCAATGAAAACATTAGTAGGGCAGGGTGGTGAAGCAAAGGATGAGCAAGGTGTGCTGTTGACCATGAGTACATTGACTGAGGAAGGGGTAATAGCTGTTAAGAATGCAGCCTGCGAGAGATTATTGGATCAAAGGGTGGAATTGAAAATGAAGTCGAAAAAATTAAATGATTGCAAGAATCGGTTCCATACTGCTGTGCCAAAGCCTCGTGATACAAAGGAAAGGCCACCTTGTATCCCGGAGGCTGTGTTAGAAGCTAGAGCTAAAAAATCTGCAGATACGACAGAAAAAGAGAAGAGGAAGCTGGAGAGAGATCTGGAGAATGAGAATGGAGGTGCAGGTGTCTACTCTGCTAGCCTGAAGAAGAATTATATCTTAGCAGATGATGAGTGGAAAGAAGATGTCATGCCTGAAATTCTTGATGGACATAATGTGTATGACTTCATCGATCCTGATATCCTAATGAGACTTGAAGAGTTGGAGCGCGAAGAAGGTGTTCTCCAGGGATTAGAAGCAGATGATGATTTCGAGATGGATGGAGCTGAACTAACCCCGGGAGAAAAGACAGCACTTGCGGAGATCAGAAAGAAGAAAAGCTTGCTTATTCAACAGCACAGAGTTAAAAAGAGTACTGCTGAGAGCCGGCCCATTGTCCCCAGGAAATTCGATAAAGACAGACAATTTACAACAGAGAGAATGGGCAGACAGTTGTCGACCCTGGGTCTTGATCCATCAAAGGCGATCAACAGAGCTCGGAGCAAGTCTAGGGGCCGCAAGAGGGAGAGATCCCCTGACAGGACTGATGTTAACTCTATGGAAGTCGATGATGACCGACAAGCTAAGAAGCTGCGGTTGAGGTCCCTCTCTAGGCCCAGATCAAGGTCACAGTCTAGACCACACAGTGAAGTTGTCCCAGGAGAAGGTCTTAAAGACAATGCTCAGAAGAAGAAGGCTATTAAAATGGCTAAGAAGTCTAGTACCAATAGGAACAAAGATGCTCGCAAGGGAGAAGCTGATAGAGTTATTCCTACCCTCAAACCGAAGCATTTATTCTCTGGCAAGCGTGGTTCCGGGAAAACAGATAGACGTTAGGGTCGTCAAGGTATTACTCAATTTATGTTAAGCTGAACTTGTCTTTATTCTTCTTTCATTTTCTCAATTTGTATATTCTGTTTCTTGCTGTTTTCATTACCTTACTGATGCTATTTACTATTCTCCTTGTTACAGAGTACGATTTGCAATATAGCTTGTGGATTCCCAATTGGTGGGAGTATCTGGTGTTCTATACAAGTGAAGTTTTGGTGAAGACTAGTGTTGATCGAGTACTTTGTTATGTTAGTGCAATTTCAGTTTTGTTTGCGTCAGACTTTGGGTCTGATAAGTTATACTTTTATTATGGTGTATTGCTACAATCTATTATTGATATCAAACTGCTTAGAAAGAATTGGGATCATCAGTGCTACTACCTTTTGTGATTGATTTGTGCTTCTGAAGGCTTGTTTAGCGTGGATGAAGTAATTGTCAGTTTCTTCCTTTATATATGCAGTGAGGTTTGATGAGTCTATTGTTTTTTTTTTCTTTTCGAATTGCAGCTGGCCGAGCTGGTTGGCTAAAGTACTGCCAATCAGTAAAGTAAAACAGCTGCATATATTAACGTTCTGATATGGTGCGACAACCAGCTCTTGCCTGCTTGAATTTCGAGGCTAAGATAGAGAGTGCCATACACGAGTTTTTCCTTTGTTAATGCTTTCATTGAGTAACCTGATAGTTTCGGTAACTGTTTAAGAGTTCGTGCAGTTTGAGTATTGCAGTTTGAGTATTGTCTTGTTGCGGTATATAAGTTGCAATAAGGATAAGTTTTCGATCTAGAGAAATGTTTGATACAAGTCAACTTGCATTATGATTTGACGTCGATGGGTATAATTTTATAAAGAGAAATTGTAGGCGGATCTTTGAAAATTGCTAATGTTTTTATACTAGGTATAGTAACTTGGATCTTCATTTTAATTATAAATGATACTTTTAGCTATCACGTATATCTATAATATACATATATTCCCTCTCTGTTTCACTATCTCCGATCTGTTTTTCTGGCTGTTGCTTGTTTAGTCAGCTCGTGGTAGTTAATTTTATGTCAATGGACGATAGGTACATATTTCAATCAGATCACGTTATTGGCATACATATCATTACTACTATGTGTTACTAAAAACATCCTTATATACATCCTACTTTGTATGGACTATGGAGCACGAACCAGTAAACATAAAACGTTCGAAATGATCCTACTTATTTTAGCTGCATTGGTTATACCTTTGGTATATGTCATTCTCTTCAAAACCCAGGCGAAATCTCTTAGGCCACCAGGTCCGCCTGGCCTCCCCTTCATAGGAAACCTGCATCAGTTTGTCACTTCCGACCCTCATATCTACTTATGGAGACTCTCCCAAAAGTATGGTCCCATCATATCGATGAAGTTTGGGAAAGTACCAGTTATCACAGTTTCATCCCCGAAACTGGCTAAAGAAATACTCAAAACCCAAGATCTTGCCTTTAGCGGGCGGCCAGCGACTCATGGGTGGGACTTGTTATCCTATGGTGGGATGGACATAGCGTTAACGACATACAATGACTCGTGGCGAGAACTAAGAAAGATATGTGTGCTGCATATGTTCAGCAGCAAAAGAGTGCAGTCCTTTTGTCCTATTCGACAAGAGGAGGTATCTTGTGTGATTGGAGACATATCCAGCAAGAGGAGCCCGGGCCATGCTGTAAATCTGAGTGAAATAATGATGTTCTTTAGTGGTAACCTAATTTGTCGAGTTGCATTTGGGAAGGACTATAGAAATGAAGGATCTGGGAAACGTCGGTTCGACAAGCTTATGATTGAGCACGAAGCTATGATGGGTGGTCTGTTTGTGTCTGATTATTTGCCCTGGTTTGGTTGGGTTGATAAAGTAAATGGAATGATGTCTAGGCTTTATAAGATTTTTAAAGACATGGATGATTTCCTTCAGGAGCTCGTTGATGAGCATCTGGATAAGCAGACTCCTAAACCGGTGAATCCAGACCTGCTTCACCTCTTAATCCAGCTGAAGGATGACAAGTCTTGTTCAATTGATCTCACCTGGAATCATATCAAAGCAGTCATCATGGTAAGTCACTTCTTACATCCGTTTTAGCAGAAGTAAAAATGTGTATTTGTGAAGACAGTTCTGCTATTAAACAACTTGAAAGAAAATTAAAATTTCTTAACAGGTAGTACTAATTCATAAAAAATTACAAGCAGGCCTTAGAGAACATTTAACTGCTACATATGTTTAAGAAATCTCATCCGATTTAGATGCGTTCTTCACGCTCGATCAGTGCTTGACTTGTGTTTCACTGTGTGTATGGTAACAGGACATTGTAGTAGCTGGAACGGACACCAGTGCAGCAACAATAGTTTGGGCTATGACAGCTCTGATCAAGAACCCAAGTGCAATGAAGAAACTGCAAACCGAAATCAGAGGCTTAGTTGGGACAAAAGGTACGGTAACTGAAGAGGAGGTACAAAAACTTTTTTATCTGAAAGCAGTGGTCAAGGAGACGTTGAGATTGTATCCGCCTGCTCCGCTCTTACTGCCTAGAGCGACACTTGAAGAGACCATGCTAGCAGGCTACAAGATTGCACCCAAGACATTGGTTTACGTAAATGCGTGGGCTATTGCAAGAGACCCTGAGGCCTGGGAGAATCCGAATGAGTTCATACCTGAAAGGTTCTTGAATACTAAGATTGATGTCACCGGCCAAGATTTTCAGATGCTGCCATTTGGATCAGGACGGAGGGGATGCCCTGGAGTCTCATTGGGGCTCGCTACCGTGGAGCTTGCACTTGCAAATCTTCTGAACTCGTTTGATTGGGAATTGCCTTCTGGGGTTAAGAAAGAAGATATTGACACTGAGGTTCTGCCTGGACTTGCTATGCATAAGAAAAATCCACTCTACCTTGTTCCTAAACCCTACTCTAAATAATCAATCAGGTATATGTATAATTATGTGAAATAGTGTGCAAGTTTGGTTTCTTTTCAGCTACTGCGTTTCAAGAACATCTTAGTTTATTGTAAGTTCGATCAGATGATTTGTACGTAATCTGTGGGGTACTAATTAATGCATGCATTGCATTGAAAGAAATCTCCTGTATAATGTGAATATTGAATAAAAAGGTTGTCTTTATGCTTGTTCTTTTATATTTCGTGAAGATAAGAAGAGAATTCTGAAAGCATGAAACTTTGTTTATCTGCATGCTTCTAATTTCAGTACTAGTATCCACTTGATGCACATCACTATCTCCACTGTAGCACAATTTGATAGACAGAAATAAAACAACAAAACTATGTATGAAGTATTCAATCAAACCATACCATTAACTAGATCTCGTGTTCACTGAAGGGTGATTCAAGAAGATCAGCGTGCATCAAAGTCAGAGATTGACATTTGATTATGTGATCTGAATTCTCCAGATTCAGCTCCCTCATTTGTTGTCGATTTATGGGAAGTTTTCACTCTTAGCTGGATTCTAGACGTAGGGGATATTCCAAATCACATCGATTGTATTTTGAAGTGAGATAAGAATGGGAACTGCTTTATTCTAATTGCAGCTGGCCGAGCTGGTTGGCTAGAGTACTGCCAATCAGCAAAGTAAACAGCTGCATAAATAAAATTCTGATATGGTGCAACAATGGTTTTGAGGCCAAGATAGAGAGCCGCGCTACATGCGTTGTTCTTTGGTTAAAGTTCCTGGAAAAACCAGGAGGTCCTTTGTTCCAGCTCCTCAAATGTGGTGCGCGTGAGTATTGTCTTCTTGCGTACAAGTTCTTAATATTCAAATGATAATGACTATGGAAAATGTATAAAACAAATGCTCAACTTGCTGGATGATACTGACGCTGATACTGATAGGTACAATTCTATATATTGGATGAACCTGCAGAAAATTATAGGAGTTGGGAATCTTTGACTAATTACCAAGTCTTCATACTAGGTATCATCTATCATCCTAGATTTTCATTTTGACTTGCTGGTATATACAGTATTATTTGGCAATTAGGTGTCTCTATACTCTATATAATATACCTGTTTCACAATCTTTGGTCTGTTTTTCTGATCTATTGCTTGTTCAGTTAGACGTGGTAGTTAATGTCAACGGAGGAGAAGCCGAGAGGTACATGTTTTAATCATATCACGCTATTGCAATCAACATCATTACCGTCTGATAAAGAGCGTATCCTTAAAATATACCTAGTACTATCTTTATATATATATTGAGTATGGAGAATGAAACAGGAAACACGAAACGTTCCAAATGATCCTACTTGTTTTTGCTGCATTGGTAATTATACCTCTTGTCTCTCTTGTTTTCTTCAAAACCAAGGCGAAATCTCTTCGTCCGCCAGGTCCTCCAGGCCTACCATTCATCGGAAACCTACACCAGCTTATCACTCCCAGCCCTCATATTTACTTATGGAAGCTCTCCCAAAAGTATGGTCCCCTCATGTCGATGAAGTTTGGGAATGTCCCAGTTATCATACTTTCCTCCCCAAAACTTGTTAAAGACGCACTCAAAACCCAAGATCTTGCCTTTAGTGGGCGACCAGGGACTCATGGGTGGAACTTATTATCCTACGGTGGAATGGACATATCTCTAACAACATACAATGACTCATGGCGAGAGCTGAGAAAGATTTGCGTGCTGCACATGTTCAACACCAAACGAGCGCAGTCCTTTCGCCCTATTCGAGAAGAAGAGG